>VRYO01000100.1:15234280-15254608 GCA_009812075.1 Sialia sialis | reverse complement strand
GTCGTTGTGAGATTTGTCATATTTTCTTTCTTAGAGGTATTGAAGCTTTTATTCAGTAAAATTCAGCTACATGAAATTGCCGTTATTCATTTCTGCAAGGAAAACTCCCAGTTATTCCAGGAAGTTCAGATGTGGGAATTATGCAGTACTGTGTTAATGTATAATTCATATTCATCTGCTTCATCTGACAACACTTTTCTCATTCAGTCTTGTCACTATGAGGGTCACTAATGTTCTCTGCATTCTGCTGTCTGTCTCTCCTGTTTCCATTGCATTTCCATGCTCCCTCCCTCAGCGGCAATCCCGGGGATTCAGTTGGGTTAACCTGGAGGTGATGTGCTTCCTTAGGCTGTAGTTGTTTCATCATAGCAGCTGCTCAGTGCTGATGTAGAATCAGTCATTGCTGTAGAATGTAGCTTGGACAATGAAACACCACTTTTTTCTGGTGGAGTCAATATAATTATCCAGCTTTAGCTGTAACTGCTGAAATTAGAGTTTGCCTTTTGCTTTTTGGTTCTGGGCTGCACATTGAACATGGTCTGCATTGTAGTCTCAACTGTAGATAATATGATGAAACATAAGTTTCCAGTAAAAAAGTATGTAAAATATGATATATGATATATGATCAGAGATATTCACCATGAAATTGTCATGCTTTTATACTGGATTAATAATAATCAGTACAGAGTTTCCCAAGTTCATTAATATAGCCCTTGTAAACAACATAAACTTGTATGGACACTGATGTATGAGTAAATCAAATGAAAATTTGTTCAGAAATGTGAATTCTGTTAGCAACAAAAACAAAAAGCTATGACCCCAAAAATTTTCATTATGTGAATCAGCTAATTTTATACAAATGTTCAAAGACTGAACCCAGTGGCTGTAAATAATACCCATATGCCAATTTAATTGTGACGTATGTCTAGGTAGGCAACTTAATCTATGTCATGTTTTCTTATCCTAAATCCTTATTAAGTTGTGGGTTTTTTTTTGTAGGGAAATCTTCCACCAGATTATCATATCAGCCTAATAGATATTGGTCTTGTTCTGGAATATCTCATGGGTGGAGCCTATCGCTGCAACTATACTCGGAAAAGTTTTCGGACACTTTATAATAATTTATTTGGACCAAAGAGGGTAAGAATGAGTTCATTCTGGATGTGGCCATTGTGATGATGGTAAAAAATAAGTAATAGTCTGCTCCTTTGTTTTTGTGAAACACTGCATATTAAATCCTAAAGTGAAGCTGCAAGGTAGAAGTTGAAACTCCAAGAGTGAAGTTATATAAGAAAGTAGTAAGATATCTGTATTAAAGGATGTGGTGACATGAGTGGAGGTGAATACACTGATCTGGAGGTGAATTTCCTCCTATTCCAGTAGTTTACAATCCAAATATTCCTAACTGTGGTATGCTTAGAAGCACTGTATGTTTTTTAAGCTTTTGTGACCCTGTGATGATTTTAATTCGCAAAGCATTATTTATCAAATTATTAATTTAATTCTTCAGTCTGAATTAAAATCTTTCCTTTGAGTGCAGGATAGATATTTCATAACCCATTGCATTCCTGCAAATACAATTTAAATGAAGAGTAACTAACTGTAGTATCATTTGTACAATCATTTTTATAACAGTAAGTTTCATTGTAAATGCTGTACATTTGTAAATAAAAATAGATTTGCTTGGTATTGTTTGGTCTTTCAAATTTTCCTCCTATCTAACTGATTTTCTTTTCTATTTTTTGATATTCAGCCAAAAGCTCTTAAACTACTGGGGATGGAGGTAAGTTAGATCTATTTAAAATACTGACTTTATCAAAATATTTCTTGGTACAGTTCTGTTCTTGCTCTTAGTTTTTTCATTATTACAGCGATTTGCAGAAAATTTCAACTAGACAGGATATTCCATTTTGCAAATATTGCATTAAATACTTCTGACCAGATTTTTTTAAGGGTTGCATATCTCAAACTGCCTAAAGCTCCATTTAATGGTCTTCAGGCAGTTTTTAGCACTATTATGTTTTTACATGCCTTGTGGTGGAACATACTGTAGATTTAATTATTTGCATGTATACATTAATGATATTGAAAATATCATATAATTCAGCAGTGCTACTTTTGGCACAATCTCATTTAACCATGAAATAACAGTTTCTATGCTTAGTGATGTTTTACCATAGAGAAAGCATTTAACTTGAGTGAAAACCAAGGTGGTCAGATTCTGCCCTCCACTATAAAACATCCTTGCTACTGTGATGGCACCATGTTTTGTAAACAGTGATGCTGATCCAGAATTTTGAGTCCAGCCCCTACCTCAATTGTTTATTTGTATGCAGAAATATGTAATTGGGCAGAAACTAAGCTGGGATGATACCTAAAAGCTCACTCTGTTATGGAGGTAGTTGCTTTTGTTTCTGGAAAAAAAACCAAACACCACTGTAGACCAGGAAAGCATTGACACCAAGAGGCAGGTGCATTTCTTTAGGAAGTGGGATTTTATAAATGCTGTGATAGTGCTCAAGCACAGTAGGTGTTCATTCAATTTGTGTTACAGATTATTTGAACCATATCCCCTACACAAATGCCCCTGTTTCTCCAGGCAGATAAGCAGCCCTGTTCTCAAAAGAGAAAATCTGTAGAGAGCCTCTGAAAGAGGTCGTGTTTAATCTCTCTGATCAGCTTCCTGTTTTCTACTGAATGAAGGCCAAAAGCTCAGCCCCTCCGAGGTGTGCAACCCTTTTGGTCAGCATTGATCACAGTGCTTCTCCAAAAACACATTTTGATCTTCCTATTTCTTTCAGTGAGAAATGTTTTATGTGGCACAAACTGAAGTGTTCTTTCCACTTGACTGCAGGTAGAGCCCTCTCTTTCTTCCAACAGAAAGAAAAAGATAGAAGAACATTTACATTTCTTTTGCTGAAGTGATGAGTAAATTGCTGTGACTCCGTGTGGCTGGGTATTTTTAATTTCCAGTATTAGCAGCTTTAAAACAGGAAGTTTAGACTCATCAGCACTTTCTATCCACACGGGGTTGTGTTTTTATTTGATTTTCCTAGAGTGTAGAGGACCTATTTTTTGTCCTCCATTTGAGATTTTATGTGCTGTGCTTTAGAGATGCTAAATACTTTGTGCAATTGATGACCTCTGAACTTTCCATAGAAGACAAAGGTCACCACTTGCAGTTCTTAAAACAGCTGAAGGAGAAGTACATGATCAGTTGCTGAGCTGAAGAGTCATCTTTGGAAGTGGTGTGGGAGGCTGAATTCTGAATTTGGATTTAAATTCACATTTTGTTGAAAAATAGTGCATTATGCTGAGCTTGCTTGAATGAGAGCTGATACTGTAGAATAGCAATTTATTTTACTTGCAATCCATTTCTGAGATTGGATTCCAGGTGTACAATGATGATCAGGTCTGCCTGCACTTATATATGCAATGTTCTTCCTACATTTTTTAAACCCTAATTTTCCCAATCATGGCTTTTCTCCCTTCAGGATCCTGCTTCATTGTCACTACTTCCCTTCAATTACTTCCATGTTGGTTCCTGTAGTAATGGCCTGTCCTCCCCATCCCTTTAAGAAAAGAGATACTTAATACCTTCCATGTGCACTGCATACATAAGAGGAGATTGCTTATTCCAAGGTGAAGACTCCCTTTGGTATCTTGCTGTTCTTAAGGGTGCTGTGTGCCTGTCTGCCTTTTGCATGTTGCCATGGCCTGCACATCAGTTGGAAAAGTGCTCTGGTACCTGGAAGATGTACAGCACTGCTCTGCAGGGATAGACAAAGACACAAAGAATCAGAGCCTATCTGTAGGGAATTCAGCTTTGTTATAGTCCCACTGACACTGCAGAGGAATTCATTAAATATTAATTTGTTGCAGACCAGCCTGTGCACTTCCACATGAAGTAGAGATCTCTGTACAATGCAGTGTGATGGTATGCCTTCGGTACCAAGGGATTCTACTGCACTTTTCCAGGATGGGTGACTTGTAATTATGCGTACAAGAAACAGCACCCTGAATAAAATCTGTGTATGCTTGCCCAGTGCATGCTCTGTCCTATTGCATTCATGGTAGCAAACAGCAAAACCAAATTAGAACTTTGGGTATTAATGTGTTCTCTCAGTACTTGTTCCATGCATGGTGCTGTTGTCAGGTGAGCTGTTAAAAGCTGATGGGAACAATTTTTCTTTCCAGGATGATGAGCCTCCCACCAAAGGGAAGAAGAAAAAGAAAAAAAAGGAGGAAGAGATTGATATTGATGTGGATGACCCAGAAGTCAGCCGCTTCCAGTACCCCTTTCATGAGCTGATGGTGTGGGCTGTGCTCATGAAACGGCAGAAGATGGCTCTGTTCCTTTGGCAGCGAGGAGAGGAATCCATGGCAAAGGCACTTGTGGCTTGTAAACTCTACAAGTCTATGGCCCATGAGTCTTCAGAGAGTGAGCTGGTGGATGACATCTCTCAGGATCTGGACAACAACTCAAAGTTAGTGGATGCAGAGCAGATTTTATATCCACAAGCTATAAGCTTGCTGAGAATTTTTACTTGTAGTTCAGTACAATTCATTTCTAAATGTAGTTTCACAGAATAGCATTTGGAGCCAGTTTATCAACCAGGCAAAGATCTCAGTATCTCAAGGCAACACTAGCAAGGAGAAGACTTGCATTTATTTTCTAACAGAATGCATTCTTTCTTCATCTTCTCTCTGTAAAACTAGCTAGTTTTATTTCACAAAATTATTTTCAGAGTTTACCCTCATAAGTTAAGGAGTATCTGATTATATATCTAAACTTGCCTTTAAGATGTTATTGGTCTAAGCAAATTCCCTGTTCACTAACAGTTTGTTTGGAACTTTACTAGATTGTTCCAAATCAAGCTTGAGATTAGTTGTTCTTGTCACAATACGTGTGTTGATAAATATGATGCCCAGTGAACAGAGCTAAAGCCTCAAAGGAGATTGATTTCTAAGTCAAACTTCACTGATTTTATCTTGTATCTTACAGAGATTTTGGCCAGCTGGCTGTTGAACTCTTGGATCAGTCCTACAAACATGATGAGCAGGTTGCCATGAAACTGCTGACATATGAACTGAAAAACTGGAGTAATTCTACCTGTCTGAAGTTGGCTGTGGCAGCTAAACACAGGGACTTCATTGCTCACACCTGCAGCCAGATGCTGCTGACAGACATGTGGATGGGGCGACTGCGCATGCGGAAAAACCCCGGCCTTAAGGTATTTCTGTTCTTCATTTCCAGAAAGTTTGTTGGATGGAGCACTTTGTTATACATGTTAGCATAGCAAAAATGGCTTACTTAGAGATTTAGGAATGTATCTGTTTTAAAGCTAATTTATTTTGTTTCCAATTTCAGGATATCTAAGGAATATTATGCCATGACAAAGGAAAATATAACTCCATAAAACACTTAACGTGATTGGAATCTAAGAGAGAAGTTGTGGCTTCCAATATAGCAGGAGATTTGTTGATTGAGAGCATACTCCTTCTATTAAAAATTAATTGGACACAAGCAAAGCTATCTCCATTAGGGGTCTATGCAATGAGAATAGAGATAAAATAAACCATATGTGGGCACATGCTTCTTATATTGCTTAATATTGTACCAGTTGGGACTCAGTGTTGAAAAGAGTGAAATCTGTGCAATTGCATTGTGTGAAACCATGTGATTTTTATTTCCTGCTTTTGTGAATTGATGATCCAGTCTCTCTTGCTGATTTTAATATTTCCTAATTGTTTGATTCATAAAAAGACTAAGTAGTGTGAGGGGGCTCTCACAGAAGAGAAACACAAGTGAGTCAATGCTAAGAAAGCAGAGCAGTGTTTGCTTGTGTGTTTTCATGTGAATGTAATCCTTTCTTTGCTGAGTTATGCAGTTGCTGCCACCCATATAGAGGCCCACCCTGCTCACCTCCTTATTTCCTTAAATCCCCCTTTCTGACAAAGAGCTGTATCCGTCTTCTCAGGTCAGATTCCCAAGTCTGCTGACATACACATTGCACTGTCTCTGCCAGTCTCAGTTTGTTTCCACTTTCCCATATCTTCCTCTTAAATGTTTAAAATCTTCAGGCAACTGTCCTGCCTTTCAAATTGCATTATCGTATTTCCCAAATCTGTCTATTATTTTCCTTTCTTTTCTTCAAAGAATTAATCAACCTCCTGATGTTTGTTCTAGTTTCATTACCTGCCTTCCTTTCTCTGCTCCTTTTCTTTACTTTGGATTGTATTTCTGTACCTAAGCAATCTCACACAGTAGGAGAATTTTCCCAGGGCTATCTGCAAAGATTCTTTTACATTTCATAGTTATTTTTAACTATCAAAACTAATTATAGTAGGTGACTGAAGTAACTATAAACTCCAGTAACAAACCTGAAGGCCTCTTCTAACCACCACTGTGTCCATTCTATGACATTTCCATGCACAATAATTTTGGAGCACAATTTCTTAATTGCAGGGTATTTGTGGAGATGGTAGGCTTTCCAGAGTGCCATATTTCATGCAATACCTTATTGCCAGTGCTTCTTAAGTTCTTATTCATTTCTATAGGCTTGAGGATGGCAGTATATCTTGAATACTATATAAAGAAAGATTTTGGGTTGGGACCTACCTTGTTATAAAATCCATATTATAAACAAATATTGAGTTGAATTCTTTCTTGTTTACAGGTTATAATGGGAATTCTCTTCCCTCCCACCATCCTTTTCCTAGAGTATCGGAGTTATGATGACTATTCCTACCAGACATCAAAAGAAAATGAGGAAGGCAAAGAAAGGGAGGAGGAAAATGCGGTCAGTAATGGAGATTGTAGAAAAGTTCTAAGAATGCTCATTTTTCTGACTTTTCTGATTATGCTGTGGCTCTCTCAGGTTAAAATCTCCACTGCTTCTGTGGGATAAAATCAGTGAAGAATTATGGGAGTGTACAGACTGAATTCTCAGGGCAGAGGAAGTGTCTGTATAGTTCCACAGATTTACCAAATTCTATTTATATACTATTTAAAAATGTTTGTTGCCCAGGGGAATCCCTGCATATTTAACAGTTGGCTGGGGCTGTGGTTGAGGAAAACTACTATTTTTACTGCTGTGTATTGATGAAATCTGACAACTTTGGTCTTCCAGGATGCAAATGCAGATGCAGGCTCTCGAAAAGGGGATGAAGAGAATGGAAAGAAAAAACAACAGAGCCTTCCAATTGGAACAAAGATCTATGAATTCTATAATGCACCTATTGTTAAATTTTGGTTTTACACAGTAAGTCATGATGATTAAACTGTTTGTTTTTCTCATGCCTGTGAAACTGAAAGGATTCCAATGTAAAAGCAATAACTATGTAATAAATATTTTACTCAGTCTTGTAAAATCTGATGAGCAAAGCACTTTCTTTATTCAAAGGAGAATGCACAGACAGTGAAACAGAATTAATAACTGAAGCTTACGTTGTCAGCCTCTAAAGCTCCTACATGCTGTGAAGGAGGCTCTGTGTGGAATGCATAGCAATCTCCACAATCCAGTCACTCAATCCAAACTAGGCTGGATTCTCTTGGTTTCTAAAGGACCTGGCTCCTGTTCTGCATTGAAATGTCTTTTAGGACCCAAGAAGTAACCCGTAGTATCACTGCCATTTGTTCTTGCTCAGTTGGGTGCAGCCTAGATGGGAGCACAGATCTCAGTCTGTTAAGATGTCATAGGTACTTTTATTAAAACAATTAAAACCAATCTAAACTAAAATACTTATTTTTGACAAGCATGTAATTTCCTATTTATTGCATCAAGAATTATCTGGTGTTAAACTGTTATAATAGAGTATCTATTCATGCTACTGCTCATAAATTTTGTGTGTGCCCTGTAAAAGGGATACTGGTTTCTTACGTGTTCAAGATTAGGATGCCTGATACCTGATAGGTCATAATAATATGTAGGTTTTAGTTTTAGCACATTTAAGTCACAAAACACTACATTGATCCCTTTCTGCTGCCTGCGTTAATAATTTAAAAGCAAAATTCCTATTTAATGTCAAAGAAAAGCATTCAACAGGGTTTTACAGTACAAAGAAATTACAATTCTAGTAGACTAAAAAAGCCCCAGGCATAAAGAGCCTGGTTTAGAGTGCTTTAGAATTGCTGTTTTTCTTCTTTCAACAAATGTGATAATTCAGCTGTCTGGATCATATATTCCACAGCCTCTGTGATTCCTGTAGCTGCTGGAGGCTTGTGGCTGTTCCAGTGTGGAAGGCTTTGCAGCAGCCCTGCTTCCTGCAGAGAAGGAGATATTTTTTCTTGTGCAAGTAAGGGTCTTCAGCAGCTGAATATTTCACATTTAGCCTCAACACAGAGGCTAATTAGCAAAATTATTAGGGTACTGAGTAAAGGGGGCTTTGCTTTCTTGCATTATCAGGCCCCTCAGTGAAGAGGATTTGACTGCCTTCAGTCTGTTTCTCTGGTGATGCAGCCTTCTCTGCTCTTACTGAACTAGGCTTCAGTAAGAAATTTGCTCTAAGACTGGGAGCTACTTAAAGTAACCAAAACACCAGCAAACCTACTGTCCATGTAGATGGGTTTAAGTAACAAGTGTAGGAAGAGGGACTGATAAACAAAGTCTGTGTGCCTCTGGCTTCAGCTGAAGAGTGTATTCTGCCCAGATGGGCTTAATCACATCCACAAAGTGGAGAAAGCAAGGGGCCTGTATGGCTCTTTATTTTCCCTACCCTTCCAGGCAGCTGCTGCACACAGCTTTAGTCCCTGTTCTGCCTTACATCTGCCTTGAGATGGTGGGCAAACATTTCACGTTGAAAATTCCATTCTTTAGAAAACTCTTGTTTTTCTCCCTGAAATATCTTTTGGTTTGTTACTGTTTAGCTTCCAGATTTTTTCCCCTGTAAAGTAATTGAATCTTTTGATTTCTTAATTCTGGATTTCAAAGGTCTCAGAATTTTTTAATTTGTCTGGTCACCAAAGGTGGGTGTGCAGCTTGGAGACACCACACCACCAGTTTGACATTTACACGAGTGGTTATAGAAAACTGAGTGTTAGCTCTCTTGGCTTACACTAATAATCCAGGATTTTGTGATGGAAATTAGTGGACACTGCAGGGGTTTTTGTGTGTGTAAGTCATCTCAAGTAATCAAATGCTGCCTAATTTGGAAGGATCCTAGGATGCATCATCTAGAGTCCATAAAGGATTTTCCTCTGTTTTGGCAGATATCATACCTTGGTTACTTGATGTTATTTAATTACATCATCTTGGTGCGGATGGAACGGTGGCCATCAGTCCAGGAATGGATTGTCATCTCCTACATTGTGACCCTGGCTTTGGAGAAAGTCAGAGAGGTAAAGTCTGACCATACCAACATCTCAGAATCTTTACAATGAAGCTTGCTTTTAGAAATTATAATGGCATGGACTTGTGCACAGGGTGGATTGAGAGGCCATACAGGAGAGAAGAGTCTCATATTAAAAAAACATACTAATAACTAAAAATATTCTTGTTTGAAACAAATTTTGCTTACAGCAGAGGGGGCCTCAGACATCTGTTGAATATGACAAGATTGGTCTTTTTTCATGAACATTACTTCAAAAATGTAACTTGTAGTTTTTTTCTAATCGTTTGTTTTTATTTCAGATTCTGATGTCAGAGCCTGGCAAGCTGAGCCAAAAAATCAAAGTTTGGCTCCAGGAATACTGGAATATTACTGACCTGGTGGCTATTTCAGTATTCATCATAGGAGCAATTCTTCGCCTGCAGAACCAACCTTACATGGGTTATGGAAGAGTGATTTACTGCGTAGATATAATTTTCTGGTACATTAGAGTACTAGATATCTTTGGTGTGAACAAATATCTGGGACCTTACGTCATGATGATTGGAAAGATGGTTAGTGCCTAAATTACTTTACATTATGTCTTTAAAAACTCCATGGGAAACTGAATTCTGCTTTAAGAGAGGTTTTCTGTCAAGTAGGACCGAATAAAGCCTGTGAGAAGTTGTCATATGAATTTCACATGCACACACACAAGATGTCATACTCATGCAGGAACAGATTGCAGGTACACCAGGATCATCCAGAAAACCATCAGCTGTGCACAGGAGATGGTACAGCAACGATTATATCATCTCTTTGCACCCACAGACAAGGCCTGTGCTGCAAGCACAGCGTAGTACATTTGATGCAAAGGAGAACAGGGATAGCAAAGATTTTAGCATTTAAACTATTTTTAAATATAATCTGGTATTCCTCTAAGTAACTGCTTTCTCTGCATTTGTGTGTATGCTTAGTAGCTGAGTAGTAGTTAAGGAATAATTTCAAGAAGATTCTCTTGCTATTTTCTTGTTTGCTGTAATGCATGCTGGCAGACAGACTGGGCTGCTGCCACTGTGCTCCCTGGGGGTGCTGAGAGCCTCTCTGTGATCTCTCCATGCAGATGATTGACATGCTGTACTTTGTGGTCATCATGCTTGTGGTTCTGATGAGCTTTGGAGTAGCTCGCCAGGCTATCCTGCACCCAGATGAGGAGCCCTCCTGGAGACTGGCTCGCAACATCTTCTACATGCCCTACTGGATGATCTATGGAGAGGTGTTCGCTGACCAGATAGACCGTAAGAGTAGAATTCATAGTAAGAGTCTGTTTCCTGTTTCTGAGGCAGATGATCAGATCCAAATTAAAGACTGATTTTAATTTGGAAGTAGTGTTTTTGCATTATGATGATATTGTTGTTGGTTTTTTGTGGCAGACCTGAGATGAACAATTTTCTGTTCCACACCTGCATGTCTGCTCTCTTGGTTTATATTCAAATTCAGTTAACACAATAAGTGATCTAGTCTGGAATATTCTCCTGTCCAAGAGTGTGGCAATGTTAAGTGTTCTGTTTACTTGCAGGGATCAACAGATATCATTCTGAAATGTTCTTTTCATTCAAAGGTTTACTAAGAGTCAGTAACAACAGAAGAAGAAAATAAATAAATTCCTTTCACAGGAGGTTAAAATACACATATCCTTTCATCTCCAACTCACAAGCAATGAGCTCATACATTTTGACTCCCAGTCATACATCTGTCTACTTTCAGAAACGTTTCCATTTAATGAATGTTCTTTTCTACACCTGCGGGAAAACAAAACAAAAAATCACTTGATTAGCTTGGGATGTGGAAATAGCCTTTCTTACAAGAAACCTGCACACTTTAAAAAAATAAGTGCCAGTATTTTAAAGGAGATGTAAACTCTCCTGTTACTGCTAATTTCGTGTTAATATTTGAAATTTGTATGACAGTCCAATGTGCAGGTGGCCTCCTCTAGTGTGTATCATGTAGTTTGCACTTCATCTGAAATAATACAAATAACTGTTTCAGTTTTGTGTATGTATTCTTCAGTCACCTGCATATACGGACAGGTAGGGAAGTGGAAGGCTGAAGAACCTGAAGGTCTAAGTTCAAAAACCATTACAAAACCATTAAGAGTCATCATCTTGAGAAGTTTTTATTCTAAATGTCATTGAAGTGAACTTTAACTGTTTAGAAAGGAATCAAGTATCATTAGTCTGTTTCTGAACAGTGTACAATCAGATCAACTTTGTTTTCCTAATGAATGCTTGTTTCATTAATGTAACTTAGGGTACAGTAAGTTACTCTTGAAAACTGAAAGATCAAGCCAGTCATCTGCTGTCTGATACTGCTTTTGGTACACATGAGAGATCCTGAGCTTATCCTGGTTCACAAGCAGCACAGTTCTCCCATGGAGAGGAAGTGACTGTAATGGGCTATCCTTTATCTCAGTTTGAACAAAGAATGTTTGCCAGTGTAGACAGTTTAATTTCCTTATAAATCAAAACTCAAACCTTGCCAGCCACCTCTTTCATGTAAGAGGCATCCCAGGCTTCTCTCACGCTTCCAGTCATTTCTCAGTCACACACTCGGTGTGCTTTGGATTGGAAATCTTTCTTCAGCAGTGCAAAAGATTAAGGGGGCAAAAGATTTGGGCTTTTTGGTTGTCCAAGTTCAGCTACTTGGTCCTTCCTAGGTCAGAAGATTTGCTGTGTCAGTAGCCTAAGCATAAACTAACTTGGAAATCTGTGGGTTTGTGTTGTTTTAATATTAAAGTCATCCTGGTCTTCTACACTGTCTTACAATTGTTCTGTACATTTCTCCTGCGTAGAAGTCTGTGGACTGACTCCCAATGATCTTTTTGCTTTCAATAAGAAATTTTCACTCTAATCGGTCTGTGGTTCACTGTAAACACACCACAAAAGCAGCCTCAGAAGTCATTGGGGAGTAATGGCTATGGGCATTGTAATATCACTCTGACTCAAGTGCTAATCACTGGTTTTGGCAAGGCCCAGGAACGTAAACAATTTATGAAAGAAGTATTGCATCAAATTTTCCCTCTGAAAGAAGGGAGTTGTACTTTGTCAGTAGCTTCTTCTGTAGTCACAGAATTTGCTGGGCTTGGAAGACACCTTTGGAGGTCATCCAATTGTACTTCCCTGTTCTAAACAGGGAAAATCAGATTTATCCCAGATTTCTTAGGGACTTTCTTAGGGACAGTATTGTTTACAGTATCTTGAAGGATGAAGGCTCTGCAGCCTCTCTGGACCACCCAGTTTAAATGGAATTGCCCATCTTTTCTGCCCTTGCCCACTGCTGTTTCTCCTTTCACTCTGAGGAGTCTGGCCCTGTGTTCTTTTCTCCCACACATCATCAGGTATTTATAACATTGGTAAGATCTCCTTGACCTTTTCCAGACTAAATTATCCCAGCTTTTTCAGTCCTGCCTCATTTACCACACAGTCTAATCACCTTAGTAATCTCTGTGGCCCATGACTGGACTGTTTTGATATGGTCTATTCTGATACAGAATTCTCTGATTTCTATAAGAGAGCGCAGAACCAGATACACAAGTCCAGATGTGGTTTCACCAGAGCCAAGTAGAGGAGAATAGTTACCTCCCTTAATTTGTTGGTAACACGTTTCCTAATGCACCCCAGGAAGCTGTTGTGTGGTTCACTCTCTTTAAATGTGCACTGTCGCAGCACAACTGGACAAATAAATCTGGCCATAACAGAAAACCCAATTTGGCTGGCCTAGCTCATTATAGAAGCAAATAACTCCCCAGGTAAAGCAATGATAGACTGGATTCAAACACAAACAGGAGACCTTTTGCCAATCCAATTCCTTCCTGATCGCAGACGTATCACTGGCCAGGGAGCTGGGCGGCACAGAGATCCTAAACAGTCATGTACTCCAGCACAGGAGTTTTGATGCCCCTATAAAAAGAGGTGAGGAACAACAAACCAGGCTGTTTGTCACAAGATCTCTCAGTGTAATTGAGTCATGTGTCTGTCTCCAACCAGTGACCTAACATAACAGTGCACAAGCAAGAAGTTATCAGCATCTTGTACTCAACAGCATCATATTCTTAAACAATAGACAAGCCTGGTTGAGTTTCTTTCAATAGTGTGACTTATTACCAGCATTTAGGAATTGGCAAGCAAGTATCCAGACTGGTAGTCAAAATGGGCATTAATGATACTGATTGTTACAGTGATAATGATACAGTTATTACAGTGCACAATAGCGTGTCTAATAATATAAACATAATTATTCAAAAGAAACAGCTGATTCAAAGCCAGAGTGGTTAAAAAAAAAAAAAAGTGAAAAAAAAAGGAGAAAATGTTTCCATGATAGCTAAAAGAATGATTTTTGTGTGATAATTCTGAGTTGCTTCATGTTGACAGCCAGTTTTGTTTACTTGCCAGAAATATCATGTATATTTAAATGATCATCTGCCAGAAGCATTTTGTGATATACTATTATCATTAATTTGCTGCCATATGTAACATTTGGGAAAAACAGCATGAAAAGGAAATTGCAGAATGCAATGCATTTTTAACAAAGACGTATGTCTCTACTATTCTGACATTCGAGTTGCTTATATTTTCTTGGCAGCAGAACTGTATTTCCAATCATCTTTTTTTGGGTTCTGTTTCTTTATTATTCTATTGTTTTCTTTTTTCTCTCCTTGCCTCCTTTTCTATTCCATTCCTTTGGAATCGTGTTCAGTCTATGCCATGGAAATCAATCGTAAGTCCTTTGGAGAGATGATTATCTCATTTAGCTGAATATGTTCATTAATCATTTTCTTGACTAGTTACTCATTTTAATTACAACACTCATCCAATATTCAGGTGTGAATATTGTTTTTCTACTGTAATAGTTTCATTTGAAAATAAGCAGAGGAAAAATATTCTAATATAAAATGCAGATCAGAAGTTTTAACTGAGTTTAAGTTGTTGCTAAGACTTGTTTCTAGTACACCAACAGTAAAATAACTGGGTTTTTTTTAAATTATGATGCATAAGTACCATTGTATAATTAATTCCCTTTGATTACCTAGATAAAATATTACTGTGGTTTTGGCAGTATTTTCATTGGTCCATTTGAATAAAATTAGGATTTGTTTAACTCTCCTGCTATCCTTTTCTTAGGAAAACCAGGAAAAAATGTAGATCTGATGTTTGAAAAGCAAGTAAATAATATGTTATTAATTACAGTCCAAATAGCTCTTTGAGATCTCAGTAAATAAGCTTAGTTTGTTTTCAAAAATTTTGAAGTGTTTTTTAAGTGAGGTTGAAGCATTGGGGCTTTTTGCAAAATGTTTAAAAATACTGGGTTTTCTGTTCACATAAACTAAATCTGTTATGAACTGTCAGACTTCTCATTTGCTTAGATTACAGATAAAGAATCTGTGGCTGACAAAAACTTTACCTGCTACTAAATAGTTTCAAAAGTTGTGTTTTCCAAAAGTTCCAAAGCCTTGTGTTTGAAATCAGAACAGTTGGCAGTGCACTTAGAGAAAGAATAAACTTGCTGCAATTACCCAACTCCAATATAGCTCTTACCCAAGACAACCTGTGTAATCTTAGAATTACTTCAGACAATTATTTTATATTGGTTTGGTCAATATTCTCAATTTTTGTCCTAGTCTCAGTAGTTTTATTTTGCTGTTACTATATAATTTTCATTTTAGAATTTGATCTTTTAGGTAGCATTAACCTGCTGGTAACATTAACAGCCCCAGACAAGTCAAATAGTAGTCTGGGATCCATCTAGGGAATCCAGTAAGGGGCAAAAAGCGACAGGGCCAGAGACAGAAGGTCCATCCAGGGGACTAACACTGGTCCAAGGTCCATCCTGGAGGCAGAGTGAGACATTGCTCAGGAAGGGACGTGTGTGCAGAGGGGGCGTAGGTGCAAATCTCCAGGGAAGCTGGTCAGGGCCATTAATGGCTTCTTCAATACACTGGGCCCCCATAAATGTTGAATTTATGCTCAGTAATCTGGTACCACTACGGCAATGCTTTTATCTCTTTGGCAAGGTAAGCTCACAAGCTAGGTTTAATAATTTGTTTCTAATTCCACTATTAATGAGATCTGGTCTCTATTGCTGTAAGAAAAAGAAAATCCATGGGAATGTGAATAGAAAGCCACACTGTACAGTAAGGAGTTGCCTCTTTGTTCACTAATATGGGAAATTTTAGAAGCAGAATTTGAAGTAGAAATTTGACATACTTGTTTCTGGAAATAAACTGACAAAATCTGGCAGTGTTTATTCACCATCATTAAATAAATGTGAATAGTATCTTTAGGTATCAGGCAATTTGTGAAAAATACTTTTCCTGTTTTTCCTTCAGCTCCTTGTGGGGACAATCTTTATGATGATGATGGCAAACGCCTCCCTCCCTGCATCCCAGGGGCCTGGCTCACTCCTGCTATTATGGCCTGTTACCTTTTGGTAGCAAATATCCTGTTGGTAAACTTGCTGATTGCTGTCTTCAAGTAAGAAAACCATCATCTTTGTCTTATTGTCGAGATAAAGTTTCTGTTTGAGCCCATCAGCTGATTCTGCAGGGGTTTGCATTCACTCTCAGAATCTCATTAGTCCATGGATGTGACTGGCAAATACTGGCAGCAGGGTGTACCCTGGAGAGGAGTGAGGAAAGGTGGCTTTGAATTTGCCAGTGATTACGGCAATGCATGTGAGAGAACCGGCTACTTCCCATGGAAATACTTCACTACCTCTTCTAATGGATAGTGACAGGCCTCAAGGTTACTCGGGAAAGATGAGAAATAGGATCCATGAAACCTGGCACACACCTGACAGAAACCTACGTAGCCACTGGCAGTCACAGCTCTGCGGGAGAGCAGCAGAACAAAATTCTGAACATCAAAAGCCCAAGGCATTTCCATTACATCATCTCGATTTTTTTTGTCTTGTTTTGGTCCATTTAGAAAAAGAAACTAGGGCCTTGTAGAATCCTTTCATGACCCAAAAAAAAATGGTGTGTATTGCTTTGAACAAACAGGAAGGATGGCTGTGTGTTGCCAAGGTCTGTGGCCAATCCAAGCAGCGTGCATTATGCATGTATCTATATTTGGATTATCTGGAGTAAAAGTAAATAAATCTCTGCCGCTTGTTCTTCCTACCTGCACTTAGGTTGCATACTTTTCCTCTCCTGATGTAGGGATTAACAAAAAAAGACTTGTTACTTAGTGGCAATACTTTCTGAACAGAGGCACCTAAGAAAAGCAGGTGATCCATTTTTGTTGCCTTCTAACATGTAGTGTTGGAGGGCTTGTTGGCGTAGGTAGCTTGTGTCACAAACACAAAAACAGTACTTCATGTGCCCAGAAATCTGCAGCTCACAAAGCCTGTCTTTCATTTGATGCATGTAGCTTAAAAGGTCATGAATTTAAAGTACTCAAATGCCAGTCACATAGCTGGGGAGAAGGGGAAGAATCTTACAATGGTAGCTATTATTGGCTGAAGGACCGAGGAATCAGCAGTTTTGGAAGTAGGTCATGCTGTTAACTCCTGCCATCCCAGCCTGCTTGCACAGGGTTGAGATCTAGCTGGGGAATTCCTGCTATAAAGGAGACATGGAATGAAGGCAGATTGTTATTTGTCATTGATCACAGTCTCGTGTATACTGAACCTAAAGAAAGTGTAAGCTATGTGTACACAGGAGTTCTTTGGTTTCCAAGAGATATTTTAACTGTTTTTATGGATGTAGACATTCTAAAGCCCATAGAATTAGGAAATAAGAGGACAGAAAATACAAAAAGGAAGTTACAGTACCATCACCATCATAGAAGTGGAGTGAACTGTTTGAAGATGCTTTAAAATAGCTTGAAAAGCCTTTTCTAAGACAGAATATCAAGTGTGGTTTCTCTTAGTTGGTATTTCATAACTGTGACTATAGTTATCTCTACATTGACTACTATCACTTCATAGCAACTGAATTTCAAAATTAAATGTCTTTAAAACACACCTTTACTTCGCTGTAAAAATGATGAGCTTCCAAGAATAAGTTCCTTTACAAGAATATGCACCATGTTTTCAGATCAGAAGTTTGAGGGAGTAAAGTTTGAAATCAGGACATTCTGTGAAAACTTGAGAAGTCTTCTATGTAGGTCAGGCTGATTAGCATATTAAAGGCAGACTATGTGAAGCTTCTGAGTTTAGCATACAAAATACTTCTCATGGATTTAATACTTTGTGTAGCATCAAATACTGGCATGTGTTAAAAGAAATAGTTTAGAACCAAGCCCCAAAACACCAATTATGTGATGCATAAATTCTGTGAGTTTCTTTTCACCTGCACCTAAGGGATTTGTAGAGAAAGAGAAATGGTCTGAGAGGAGTGTTCTGAGTGGTGCCTGAGGGATGCAGAGCACCTTCTGTTTGCTACCTTCAAAAGGAGTAGTGAAACCATGAGTTCAATTTAATCCTTATTTCAGTAACACACCAACAAATAGCTGAACCCAGCAAATCATGTGGCTCCATGAGGTTATTTAGGTGCTGCATTTTTCAACATAGTACTTGCTCAATGATAAGTAAAACTAGGGACTGCATAGAAACTGTATTTATGTTTCCTTTCAGCAATACCTTCTTTGAGGTAAAATCAATATCCAACCAAGTCTGGAAATTCCAGCGGTACCAACTGATCATGACATTCCATGACAGACCTGTCCTGCCACCACCAATGATTATCTTCAGCCACATCTACATAATCATCAAGCGCATATGCTGCCGCTGCAAGAAGGGTGATGGAGACCAGGACGAGCGTGACAGGGGACTGAGTATGCAAGAAATCTCTAAATTGAGCTCTTTGCACCAAAGCAGAAAGCTGCAGCTTCCAGAGCACTGAACTATTTTGTTCACCTTGACCATCAAGTGTATTTGCAGAAGAAAATGTGGGCCAATATTTATATCAAGTTAACAGCTCTTGGGCTCTGTGGGTGCCTGAGAATTTGCAACCCTCTGATGCTAATAAAGACCTCCTTTAACATGCTTTCTTAAAACAGTGAGATGGTATCTACTCAATCCAGGGTTTCACCAAGTTCTGGTGAAGCCCATTGTTTTGGGAGGGGCAAATAGGAATTTCAGAAGAAGGGATCATAGTTTCGAATGTCAGCTATAGTGTCAGCTCTGTGATTGTGAGCAATCTGTGATTGTGAGTATCCCCACTATCATTTAGAGATTTATCTGTCATTTCACAGAGATACTGTGAGGATTCTTCTCTTAACATACTCTGTAACTGTTAATTAGTATTTTCATTATATCCTCATGGAAATAATCAGAGGCTCACAACATCCCTCTATTTCTACATTTCACAGGAAACATTTTTGCACGATAGGAAAAATAAAAAGGAAAAAAGGAAATGTAATGCTCCTTCCAAATGCAAAGAGGCAAATCCAGATAAAGGATTAATTGTTCCCAAAAGCTTATATTCCTTTTGAATTTTTCTTATGTGATTAGAAATTTCTTAAAATCTCATCCAAAGAATTTCTGTGAACAATCTGTTAAGTTTATCTGTTGCCTATAAGTAGCATACTGTTAAGAATAACACTTGAATGAAGGAACAGACAAACTGTCAGAGATTGCCCAAGTCTTTATCTTGTAAAATACGGTTAGTTTGTTCAATGCATAACTGTTAAACAGTGCCAAAGTCATTCAGAATATCGAGGCCCCTGTGGATGGCCATGGAAGCAGATGATGGTCATAATGCATTCCATTGCCTTCACAATTCTGCCCATCCTTAGATAAGTGCCCATTGCCTATTTTAAAAAAATCATCTGTTCATTTAGTGCAGAAGTAGAATCTGTGGTATGTCCACATCCAAAATAAACTGCTAATTTGGATTTAAATTTTCTGCCAGAGTTTGGAAAAAGGAAACTCCTCTTTTGTTCTTCTCTTTTTCACAGAGTTATTTCTGAGTGATGAAGAGCTAAAAAAGCTTTATGAGTTTGAAGAGCAGTGTGTAGAAGAATACTTCCAGGAGAAAGAGGATGAGCAGCAGTCATCTAATGATGAACGCATCAGAGTAACCTCTGAAAGGTACCTATTGTAACAAAAAAATCCACACCATTTCTCAGGATCAGTCTTTATAATATCTTATTTGTATCCATGGTCTAGTAAAAATACTAAAGGTTTTGATCTTGAAGAAAACCACCACCAACTCAGAAGCTGATCTGAATCCCAGATAACTATCTGAGCAGATGCCTCTCTCAAAAGAGCAAACTTCTTCTTATTCCTTCTGTTGTGTCACTAAATCTGCTGGTTTGGGTAGCTTTGTTATGAGAACATCTTTGCTTATGATGAATTTTGTACCTCTCATCCATCTGAGGATCGCAGTTATGCTTTTTTGTCCTTTTGAGAAAATTGCTGCTTGTTGAATTTCCTCCATTCACGGAGGAAACATGGGAGCTTAATGACAAAAGTACTAAGGGTTCTTCCCTGTGGTTTACATTAGGGTCTGACACTCACAACTGCTGAATTTTTATCTCTGCCACAGATTCTCTTGCAGGCTTTGAACAAGGCATTTCGCTTTTCAGTCTGAACTTCCCCATTTAAAAGATGGGGAATATTCACATGTAAATCATTATGCTTGTTCTGAGGACTAGGTGATGTTTACACCTTGTTGTGTAAGCATACAGTGCGAATGGCAGCACCATTTTTTACCAGATCACCTGGCAGAACTGTTCCCAAAGGCTCTGCCTATTCTGTCAGTAGATCTAAGTAAATCAAGAGATGGGGTCTTTTGTCACCCCCTTCAAATGAAGAAAAATTCTCCCTGAAATGAAAATTTTATGCATTTTAAACACTCTTTCACCTTAATCTACCTCACAGTATTCTGTTGATAAAGTACTCCACATACATATTTATCTATATATGTATTGTCATTTTGACATTTTTTATTAATTAGCTGTGTGAGATATATACAGTAATTTCACGATTATAAGCCGCACCTGAATATAAGCCGCA
>VRYO01000100.1:15222506-15233280 GCA_009812075.1 Sialia sialis | reverse complement strand
CACCACTGGGGTAGGCTGGATTCTTCAGTGAAAAAGTTGCGGCTTATATTCGTGAAATTACTGTAATTCTTTAATAGATAAGTTTCTTTCTCTTGAGAGAGGCTCTGAACATCTTGCATTATTATATTTGAAATTTGAGAATAGAGAAGTAAATTAAACCTACTATATATATTCGAGTAGTTTCTATTACACTGGTTATCCATGGCAATTTGTCAGAGCCCTAGGTATTGTGGCAGAGAATAAAGCAGGGCTGATAAGCCTCGCTGATTCACTATGGTCTATGGCCACAAAGCAGATTTGCTTATTTCTCATGGCTCCTTGCTCCAGATGCTTCGTGATCTTTTGTATATGGGAGCAAGAAAACATCGATTTAATTTCCACAATAGTTTTACTAGTATATGATCTCTAAGCCACATTCCAATTAATTACTTTTATATGCATTTTTCTAGAACCATCACATCCATTGTGATACAAATGATAAGAAGAAAATGGGAAAAAGTATTATTTTAATTGAACTAGACAATAGTTCCAACCCCCTTCAGCTGATACAAAATAGAAAGGTGTTTCAAGAGCTAAAGCAATCCCATCAACACCAGTGAATGTTTCTCTCTCATATAGCTGCAGAACCTGCTTTACAACATTCTTTGATGCTATTTTAAGTCACCCTGTGAGCATGTCATTAGAAAGTACTTCTCATGTAATTAATTTGATACTTCATAGTGAAAGAGAACAAGTGAGCACACAGTGGGTGGTACACACAGAAATGTTAATAGTAGTCTGTCCCTAGGGCCTCTCCTGCCATGAATATAAGGGCAAAGTTCAAATACCCCTCTAATATAGCCTACAGAAAGCATAGATAACAAGAAAATGCTCGTGCTTTTGTTGCTACCTGTAGGGAAAAAAAAACAAGGCATGATACACACCACAGAATTCTGCCTTAGGAAGAAATCAGGAGCTGGGTGCTTATAATGGGTTACCACACCATTCTACAGGTTCTGTTCTCTGCTTCCTTTTTTATACTCCATAGAGTTGAAAATATGTCTATGAGGCTGGAAGAAGTGAATGAAAGAGAGCATTTTATGAAAGCTTCTCTCCAGACAGTCGACCTGCGTCTCTCTCAGCTGGAAGAACTCTCTGGTCGGATGGTGAATGCTCTGGAGAAGCTGGCAGGCATTGACAAATCCGAGCTGACATACACACGCTCACGGGCTTCGTCTGAGTGTGATGCTGCTTATCTCCTGAGGCAGAGCAGTGTGAACAGCTCTGATGGCTACAGCATGTACAAATACCACATCAGTGGTGATGAGATGACCTATGATGACAGCACCACACCTATGTCACCAGCCATGCGTAAAAAAGCCCACTCTATTGGTACCAAAGAAGATGGAGCAGACCCAAGGATGCTGGTTCCAGAACACCAAACTGGACTCCATACCTCAAGTGCTAATGCAGTCACTACAGGAGATCACAGTAAATCTACATTAGAAATTGCACAGAATGTTTCCAGACCCCATTCTGGTTCAGGCAGTTTGGGGAGTGAAAAGTGGGGGGTTTTCAGTACCGACGGAATGATTCCTCAAAGTGTAAGCCAGATGAATGCTGTTACAAACAGTCAGTCAATAGCAGGACTAGATTTTCAGAACACTCAGTTAAAAGTGGAACGTACCAAGTTAGAAGCAACTGTCTCTTATCCCTTAGACAAATCCAAAGCAATGCGCTACTTCCCTCCTGAAACTTTTAGTGCTTGTCAAACCACTATGATGAAGTCAAGGAGCTTCATATTTGCACAAGGTGGAAAGCTGGTTGGAGGAGTTAACAATTGGACCTCGGAGTACAGTACCATTATGGATCAGGTGTGCCCTTCTACAATTGCACAGTGGGCCGCAGAGTGGAAGTACGAAGTTGAGCAGCAGCTTTCTCAAGAGCGTCCTCCAGAATACCCCGGGTTGGTCTCTGAAGCGGAAAGGCAAGCAGAAGAGAAGCAGATGGACACAGACGATGATAGTAATGTTGGTGAAGCAGGTATGAGTGCCTCTTACACCTCTATGCCTGCCACTGTCAAGGAGGAGAAGGAGAATTTACTGTCCGTAAAGCCAGAAAGGACTTCTGGGTTCCCATCTGTACGTTCCAAGAGTTTGCACAGCCATTCCCGGAAAGCCAAGTCTGTAAAGGACAAATTAAATAGACCAGGACATGCCAGCAGTGTAACTAATTTGGTGGTAGCGTTTGGCAGTGCAACAGAACAGAAAACCAGGCAGGAAAATGCATCCACAGAAACTGAATGTTAAAGTGGCTTATGGCCCCTGTTTTACCAAAAGGCAAGAAATCAGCGTGACTAATTGAACAAATTAGCAATTTTAAAATTAAATTCTAAAGAAGAATTTTGAATATATGCATTTCTTTTCTTTTAAACTTAATAGATGCATGTTCTGTTCTTAAATAAATGCTTGCTGGGTTGGGCAAAAGGGAGATGTTCTCTCAGGGGCTGATAAAAGCAGGTACAATCCACAGATTCTGACTATATAGATCTTCCTTTGTTCCATTTCAGCCTCCCACATAAGCTCATTTACTGACAAGCTCTTTATAAAAGCTCTTAGAGGAAGAGCATTATTATAGTGCAATAATTTTATCAGAAGATTTCTCAAACTGAACAAGTTTTTAACCAGCCTTAGGTCTATCCTTACTTATGCAGCTGGTTTCTTTGTGGCCATGGTGTTTTTCAGATCAAAACAAAATTGTTGGAGGCAAAGAAAAGTTATGCAGTCCCCTCTTTCCCTTCTGATTTCATGCATGCTGCTTAGCTTCTCTTTCAGAATGGCACGGCATAGCAGTTTTCATCCACTAAAATAGGTCAGAGTGGCAAAATACAGTTGTGTTTAGAACAATCTGACCTGGAAAACCACGTGTAGACATATCCTTAATCTGTCCTTGAACTTTAGTGGCATAATCTTGTTTCAGGATCACATCTGTCCCCAACCCAAAGCATGCTGACAGCCTTAAACTGTTGAAAAACAGTGATAATTGTTTCAAAATGTTTAGGAAGATTCTAATATCAAGTACATGGAGATTTTAATAATAGAAATCCAAGATCTGCATTAGTGTTTTGTATAAATGAGGATTACAACAGAAGTCCATGTAGACTTAGACTAGGATTCTATCTTTTCTTAGATGCCTGCGAGGGAAAACAAATCAAAACAGACAGGAAAGGTGTTCTGATCAGGTGAGATCAAACTACAGCTGATCTTTGCTTGAAGCAAATCTACTGTGACAAATTCATCTTCCATTTTGCAATTTCATTATGACACATGAAGAACAAAGAACAGTTTCTAGGAGTCCATCTAAACAAAATATAGGTTTTTCCAGATGAGAATAGAAATTCTGTATGTTTTCTTGAGTAAATTTCAAAAACAAATGTCAAAGGAGAAAAAAGTCTCTACAGCAAAAGTGTTTTGAGGACTTAGAGTGGAAATCAACACCTGTAGTTAGATGTATCCAGAACACTTGTCTCCACTATGGCATTCTAAATGCTAGGTTTTGATAATTTTGTTCATAATAGCAAGGTGTTATTTGAATCATTCCTCCCTGTTAAGTTTTAGGAACTTTGATTTCCCAAATATTCAGCACCTCTCTTTGCAGGGGATGCTTACCACTCAGCAGGCAGTTTTGAAAATGAGTTGTAGGCATGTGACTTGTTCACAGAATTCTGGTCAAAGCTTTATGCTTAAGTCATTACCTATCAGGACCCATTCATACACTATTTTGAAAAGACGTAATTTATTTTTTCCCTTACCATCGGCCCCACAGTGCAGGTCTCAGTGTCCTCCTTGACAGTGATACTTACAGTTTTTGGAAATGCAGAGATTGATGGAAGACTCTACAAATGCATTAATGGTAGCTGATTTGTATTGTTTGCATCATATTTTCATATTCCATCCACACTTACACCCTGAAGTAGTGTTAACAAACTGAATAATCGTGGAAAGTGCACAGACATTTCACAGAGTTCAGTCATAATTTCTTTTGGATTTTTGCTATCTTGGTTCTTACCAGTATGTTTACTGGTTCCACTGCTGTTGGAGCAGTGTCAACATTTTGGTTTTTATGTGGGCTTCTCTTTTCTTCAACTTTAGGGAACTTGACATTTTGTAAAAACAGAATGACACTTGAAATTGTTTCACTTCCATGTTTACTTCTGTTACCATTCTGTGCAACTACTTAGCCATTGTGTATATGTGGTTAAAATAGCCTCCTGTTTGCCAATGCCTTTTTATTGTTTGCCTGCTCATTCACCAGAAATGGATTCATTAACAAACACAAAGGGATGCAGCTTTTCAGCACTGTGCTAAACAAGCAGTATGCATTGTGGAATGGAATACTGTGTGTTGCATACCTCTTGTTACACTGTCTTTATAAAATGTGTGTTAATCATGCTTTTGACCACTTAATTTTTAGTATTACATTGAAGATTTATCTGATAGCATGTAGAATTCAAAAGAAAATATTTTACCTTTGTATTTATATACTTCCTTTGTGTAAAAATATTTATAAAGAAACACATGATAAATATGGCAAATTACTTCAATATATAAATTTACAAATATACAATTTTTTCTCTATAATGTCAAAACACTTCACTAATCTGTTTCTTCTTATGCAGTGCATGGGCCAGACATTTTCTAAGTAAAGTTTCTTTCTTAACACTTGCCAGTAATTTTCCATAAAATTTTCTATACTGGGATGATTTTAAAGAGGTTTGGATACTTTCTGTGCTCTCGCACAGCATGAACTGAATTACAAGCTCTCTGCCATTACGTGTGGAGTAACCACACTGGCTTTGGCAGAGTCATTTTAGATATACAGCCATTTTAATAAGATTTAAATATGGTTTTGTATGTGCATAGAAGACCAATAATAGATTTGGAGCTCCCTAAGCAGAATAATGACCAACACATTTGCATGGCTGCCTCCATGCTTGAATACTGGCTGAAAGGATGCAGGCAGAGAATTTGCATTTCTGAAGAGGCATGTTTAATACTGCTTTCAGGAAAATGTGTCCCCATTCACTGCCAAGCATGTGGTGACTTCACAGCAATGTCACTGGGAATTCCATTGCCATGATTTATGTTCTTGACCTATAGTGAAGCAGGTCAAGCTGAAAGGGTGTGTACTCTAGGGGTATGTCTATGCAGGGATATTACTCTGAGTAATTTAAATTTGTTCATCTTATAGTATCTTGCAATACAGACATTTCCCTTTCCCTCAAGGCACGTTTTCAACCCGGTGACTAATTGTCATATTTGCAAAGGCAGGTTCATGACCCTACCACCTGGTTCCATGAATTACCCCTTTTTACATGGCATCATTCAGGGACTAGCTTAACTTTCCTGTTGCATGGTCATTCTACCCTTTTTAGAAGCTGGAGTTTGATACCTGAGGAGCAAGAAAGTCCATTTTCCATATTATTTACTAATTCATTAAAGTAGCTATTGAAACCTTCCAACTGTGGTTTCTCCATGCTGCTTATTTGGATGCTTTCCAAGGTTCTTGACTATCATCTTCAGCAAAATATTTATCTGTTCTAAATAAAAATAAAAGAGCACATCTGCAAGGCCTTATCAGGAAACAGGAACATGAGGAATGTGCATGACCAAGGATATTAACAGGATGATTTAATTAGTTCTACAAGATGAATAAGAGGACTGTGCCCTGTTGCAGGTGTTTTGGGCTGACACAAAGCCAGTGTGCTGCTGGAGCCCTTCATGTGAAGCAGGTGAGTTTTCCAAATGACAGCAGCCCTTGAACATGGTGCTGGGGTCCCACAGATGCTTCTGCAGCACCGTCCTGTCCAGCAGGTCACTTCTGCCTTAGTGTTGCACTCAAAAGCTGTTGGAAGCCTTGGATGGAAAGGTGAGAAGTTATTTTAAGTGTAACAAGTTTTAACAGTCTAATATATGAATTGTTATTAGTTTAGATCTATCTAATTGAAGAAGAGAGAAAAGAATACTGCTGTGCTACTAATGGGAAAAAAAAGGCTAAAGTTATTCAAAGCACACTTTCTACTGTCTATGCCTTATTCTGATGTTTATTGACATCTACTCTGATCCTCTGGGTCTAATGGTCAGTGGCTAACAGTGAGGAGAGTGAGGACATACTGCCAGCTGTCAGCATCCCAGGTCCTTTGTAGGGTGAGCATGCTGTTCATGTTATTTCTTTGTCCTTCTTTTTTGCTACTTTAAGGACATTTTTATGTGACCTACAAAGCTGTAGCTTGTTTCTCATCACTGGCCTTTAAATCCTACAAATAAACCTGAATTTCCTCATCATTAGAAAAATCGGCTTCACAGCTAAACAAATGAGGGACAGCTCAAGGCAGGTTAAGGCAAGTTCAGACAAAGCAGTCCTGACAGGCCTCAGCCCTGAGGCCTTACAAAGTCAGCATAAAGCCTGTGGCCTGTTACTAGCAGTGACAATTAGCCTCTGTTTGCTAGGCTGTGAGGCTACATTAGCCCTAGGGGTGTTTTCTTCTCACTGCAGCCATTGCAGATAAATATTCTACCACATGCAGCAGTCACCTAAGCTGAAAATTCAGCCTAATTGTGGATTTTGGTCCCCTGATGTGATCCAGCATTGGACAGGAAGGCAAAAGTGATGTAAGGACCTGGTTGATGTGGCCATTTAATAAATGGTTCCAGGCATGGGGGTTTGGAGTAGTCATACAGTACTACAGTATTTTGCATTGTAGGCTGACAAACCACAAGCCTTGGGAGAAGTGAGACTACAGATTTTCTTAAAACTGCAATTTTATTTTGCTTTTTTCAACTTTAGCCTCCTCTGCAGGGTTTGATAAGGCAAAGTGGTGTTTTATGGTTGATGCTCCCTATCTTTACACTGGATGTAAGGTATGTCTTCATAACAGACTTTAAATTATTCTTTGCAGAAGTTCAGCTGAAATATTTAAGTGCTGGTATCCACCTAGTGCTTGGTGTTGGAGTAATGAAAAAGAGGGTGCATAATTTCATCTGCCTGCTCCTCTTTTGTCTCTTCAACATGAAACCCCCAGTAAAACCACAGTGCTTCATCCTTCATGACTCCAGATGCAAGCATCTCTCTCTGCTTGCCCTAGCTGCACTGCTGTGCTCAGCAAGCTATAACCTGAGCAAACCAAGAGTCTTCACAAAGGGCCATGGAAAAAGATGAGATTCTAGTTTAGAAGCACCAGTAATCTAATAGTCACTATCACAGTATCTGTGTGAAATAGCCCAAGCCAAGGTAGAACACTGTGCCAAGAATAGCACCCATTAACTCTAGGCAAGTAATACCTACACAATGGCTAACAAGGAAAGCACCTTTATGTGACATAGCAAACTTCCATATCATTAAACCTCCACTTCACAGACAACCTCCACTTCACAGATGTGCCCTGCAAAAGAGGCTTCTTTCCTGAGATACCTCAAGAAACTAAAACCTCTTTGCATATATTGGGCCAAGACTGTCAAAGTTGCTGTTTTATGTAAACACATTTTAAATATTTTTCTCCTACACCTTAATCAAGGACATTCAGGAACGACTGGGGTCTTTTACCAACTGCTTAATAAATTTAAGGCATTATGTTTTATTCTGTAAGAGGTAACACAGATCTGTAGGGCTAGCTCCCTCACCAGTCCCCAGTCAGAGTCCCACACTTCTGAGTGCAGGCTGAGGCAGCTTGGGTGCACAAACTGTTGAGTGTGCAAGTCGAGAGGTGTTCAGGTAAAGTAATAAACTGTGCCACTTTCAGTGTAAAATAGAACTGACTTTCATCAGTGAATCCCTAGCTTTGCAGACTTGCTGCACACTTGCTACAGCTCCAGGCACATAGATCAGCTGTGAAATCAGATAACACTTGTCTTTTTGTCTTGGAGCTCAAGCCAATAATTGAACCAGTCTTCAGAGAGCTATGAAAACATGCAAGTTGCCATAGAAATACAGGCCTGGAAGAGATCATCTGCACTAGGTAAATTCAGCTATGTCAATAGCATCAGTGGCAGATGGTGGTCTAACCTGTTCTTGAACCTGTCTGATGAAAGCCATTCTCTAATCTGCTGAGAGATCAAAAGGGACCATTGTGAAAATCTGTTCTGACTGAAACCCAGCCCTAATGCATTGCACAAGCCAAAGCACTTCCTCAGCCACAGAGCTGCCTTGGGAGGTTGTACCAGAATTTTAAGGAAGGTGCCTAATCTGATTGTGCACTGAACACAGCAGGTTATACACCCAGCCATAGCTAACAGATAATTATCTGCACTGTCACAAACAGTGGCACTGTATGTAAAAAGAGCCCCAGGAGACAATCAGAGTTGGGGGTGATACCATTGGGAGAGCAGACCAGGCTGCTTCTCAGAGAGAGTGGCCAAGTGAAAGGGTCCTGGTCAGGCTAGCACACTGGAGATACCACTGAATAACAAGGTAGAGGCAAAGAAAATAACTGTGATGAGTAAAAATTAAAAAAAAAAATTAAAAATAACACTACCAGACATCTGCAGTCTTTTCAGTTCAGCTGACTGTTGTATAGCTCTCTTCCCACCATTATTTCAAGGCTGCTTTCATAGAACAAAGGCATTCTCAAAAATCTCTGTTTTAGTGGAACTGTTTGAAGAAAGCGAGCGAGCGAGGCAGAGCTGGGATGGCCAGAGATGAGCAGGCAGTTGAGTTCATGGCCAAAAAGGAGACAGAGGATTTCCCTGCCTCTCCTGCCTGCCTACCCTGATTTACTTGCCTCTCCTGTTCTGCCTGTCTGCATCTCACTGCAAGTTGTGACAATTAACTTGCTTCTCCAAAACACTCAATTCTGCCAAATCAGCCTTCTTCTTCTACTGGCATAGGACTCTTTCAGTGGAAACTTCTAACCAGTTCCAGTAACAATCCTCACAAATCTCATGAGAGCTTAGTTTTGATTTTGTTTGCTCCTTTTCAGAACAGCACTGTAATTTCAATGTGTCAGTGTAGTCCTTAATGGAAAATTTTGCTGTCCTGTGATCATCCTCTCATGAGTAAGATTGCTTTTGCAGCTACTCCTAAAAAGTCTCTGGGCTGATGCGGAAACATTCTTGTAATTCTGATGTGGTGTAAATAATCATAATTTTTAATAACACTGGCAAATTCATTATGTGCAATTTCAAGTCTGGGCAATTTCTGCCTTCCTCACCCCCTCACTTTCTCTTCTCCCCTTTCTAAGGTTAAATCCCTTTCACCAGTGTTCAGAATAGGAACAGAACTTTAGAGAAGGATAAAAATAAGGGCTAGTCCAACAGTATTTCTCACTTACTGAAAATCCAAAGGATTTATGCTATGAAGGGGGATGAGAGTGCAGCACAGTGCACTCTCTAAAATGGACTAGGGCATGAGATCATACCGGGCTGAATAATCCAACTAAGATGATGATATTTGCAGCATAAAATAAAAGTGGTGTAGGTGAAAATAGAGAATAAAGTGGAGGGTAT
Source organism: Sialia sialis (assembly GCA_009812075.1). Classification (NCBI taxonomy): domain Eukaryota; kingdom Metazoa; phylum Chordata; class Aves; order Passeriformes; family Turdidae; genus Sialia; species Sialia sialis. The sequence continues at coordinate 15,223,801 of VRYO01000100.1, read as the reverse complement.
TGTCTGCCAATATCAGTAAGATGGGACCTTTGTGCAAGGAGGTGCACTTGTTTTGAAAAGTACACTGGGATTGGTTTTTATCTTCTCTATCTACAGGTCCAAGAGCAGCATGCTCCCTCCTGGGATGTTGAATAGCATTAAATGTATGCACGTGAGCTTTCCTCAGTCTAGGTGCCAGTGAATTGTTTCCCCCCTCACTGTTCAATCAAACCTTTCTGCTGCAATCAGTGGGGCATCACCTCTGAGTTGTGGAATCCAGATTGTGCCCTGAAGTCTGTTCTTTCATTGAACACACACCCTCAGACTTCACAAAACATCCCAGGGTCTACAGTACAATATATCATACTTTCTATTAATGAGGGAAGATCTTGACCTTGCAGCTGATGTTGAGTGCTGCATGTGTCATTTTGTGTCTAAAAATGAGCCCATTTTTCTGGAGTCTTCACCACTATGCTGTAGCAGGTCTTTACTAATGTTACATTTGTATGTGAGCTGTTCCAATTTCATGACAGTATGCTGACAAAAATCATGCTTTTTACTATGGTGAGGCAGGATTTTTGTCAGGTCCTTCAACTGTCACCCCGAAACCATGGTCCTTGCTGTAAACTCTGCTTGGCTCACAGCTGGAACCATGAGTGTGGTGCATCAGCAGCCAGGGGCCAGCCCTTCTTACCCTACTGAACACATCAGACCTGACTCCAAAATCTGAAGAGACCTGGTGGTTTGGTCCAGTTCCCTTGTGACTGGTCATCAGTAGGAGAACCACACTCTCCCTCTCCCTTACATCTCATAGCTGACTGACCATGTATTCCTCATCTAGGGCTGTCCATTAAAGCACTTTACCACCCAAACTGTTGCTTCGTGTAGAAGGTATTTCCACTGTGGAGGCCAAGTTCAGAGCAGTCATATAATCACCAGAAGCATGGAACTTTATGGGTGCCATAGGCCACTAAGCAAACATGACCAGTAACTGAGTTTCCTACTTAAAAGAGCTAACAGTGATGGATTTTGGCAGTTTAGGTAGGTGCTTGTGTTATTTCCATGTCCTGGAGAAGGTCAGGTGAGCAACACATTGTGAGATGTTACATAGTGATTTGTGTCATTATGAAAATACACAGTGGGATCAATATAAACAAGAATATTGAATCCAAAGTAAAGTATGGACGTGAGACTCAGGAAAATCTAATTATTTCATTATATTTGTTTAAATCCCTTTGTTGTAAATTGTTAATTTTTTGTTTTTATTATTTTTTTCACTATAATAATGTATAAGGAAAATGTGAGCTTGTTTGGAC
>VRYO01000100.1:15126471-15221506 GCA_009812075.1 Sialia sialis | reverse complement strand
AGTGGGAGGGTGACTGCAGCAGCTGCCTGGGGCATCACGCAGCCACCACAGAATCACACAGAATATGCTGAGTTGGAAGGGACCCACAAGGATCGTGGAGTCCAGCTCCTGGCCCTGCACAGAACCATCCCTCATGTGCCTGAGAGAGTTGCATACACCCCACAGCTGTAATGTGTACACTTGTGTAAAGGGTAATAAGGAAGAACTCCAAGTGATTCACAGAATCACAGAATGTCAAGGGGTTGGGATTGAGATTAGACCATCCAGTCCAAAACCCTGCCATGGGCACCTTGCATTAGAACAGGCTGCTCAAGGCCTTACAGAACCTGACTGTGAACACTACCAGCGATGGAGCAGCCACGACCTCCCTGGGCAGCGTCTCCCCACCCTCCCTCCACCATGCTGGATTTTACTGCTGCCTTAAGCGACAGCCCTGGGCAGCAGCGATTGCTGCAGCCACCCAAACGGGAGTTTCAGCTCCCACAGGGCTCCGAGGCCAAATGGCAATGCTGTCCTTCGGTAGCCGGCCCCGCCCGCCGCAGGCCCCGCTTTTGGCTGTTCCCTGGGGCAGGCCCGGGCCGGGCAGGATGAGGCCGGCGGGCCGGTGACCCGCCCCCGGTAGTGCGGCCGAGCCGGAGCTGCGCCGTTCCGTTCCGTGCCGCGGGCCGGCAGTCACCGCCGGGCCGCTTGTCCCCTCCGCGCCGCCGTACGCGGCCGCTCCCGCCCCTCACGGCCCGGCCCGCTGGGGCCACCGCCCGCCCAAGGAGCCGGCCCAGGGAGGCGGAGGGAGCCGCGGGGGCTCCATGCGGGGCGGTGGCGGCCCCAGCCCGGGCCTGCCCAGGCTGCTGGCTCCTCCCCTGGGGAAGGAGGGTGCGCCAGGGCCGCCCCCGCGGTGTGACGGGGAGCGCGACCCGAGCGGCCGCGGGCGCCGGGCCTGAGCCGGCGGGCGTCGGCACCACCTCCGAGACCCGGCCCGGCCCGCCCCGCCTGTCGGCGGCCACAATGTTCTCCCTCAAGCAGCCCAAACCCACCTTCAAGTCGTACCTTCTGCCTCAGGTAACAGCCTTTTACTGCCATTACTGACCCGCCCCGCCTGCCCCGGGCCGTCCCTGTCCCTGTCCCTGGCCGAGGTGCCGCCCCGGGGCTGTGCCTGCTGGCCCGGGGGTGGTGAACAGCACCTGTGAGGGGGCTGCCGGGCCCCGAGCCCTCCATGGCACCGGGAAACAAAAGCTGAGCGGCCGGTTCGGGGGGCAGCCCTCGGCCTCCGGGTCTCCGCGTCGCACACGGACAGAGTCCGCAACTGCGGTCGAGACTTAGGACTTCTATCAAAACGAAGTCTTGTGTTCGTTAAAATCGGCCCGTGCCAAATTATTTTGGAAAGTTTTGAGATATGCTTCAGGTGTTTGGGCTCGTTTTGCTCGCAGCGCTGGGCGGGATGAGGAGAAAGCAGCGGGCACTACTCTGCTGGGCAGATAATGAAGCTCACTTGTAGCCATCATTTCACGTTTAGAACGCGCCTGGTGGCATAAATAAGAAAACCAAGTATATATTTCAATTATATATAGCGCATATAGTACTGGGTATGTCGAGAACCACCAGGATTTTTTGTGTCGTCTGGATGTGCGCTTCAGAAAGTGATATTTGCTTTAGACGTGACAGGACGTCTTCTAGCAACATATTTGACATGTTGACTGATTTGTGTTTTTTCACAGTTTCTTAGTAAAAGTGAACTGTCAATGTAACACAGCTCTGGATATTCCTAGTCCTGGGAAATGATTATATTGCTGTCATTGTAGGAACCATGGGTTATTTCACCAAAAGTTCTAGTCTTTTTGTAGAAGATTTTAATTTTTAAGGTTTGAAACTGAGGTGCAAGTAAGCATATGTGTGTTCTAGGCCCTGAGTTTTGTTGAAATCTTTCCTGTATTGGAAAATTGAGTATGTTAGAAGTTAATAGTGAGTTTTTTTGAACTTGAGTGTCTATATCTGTAAAACTTGTTGAAGGTCTCAAGCCATTATGGAATGTCAAACCAAATTGGTTTTTGTTCACCCTGCGACGTGATAGTTTGGATTACCCAATTTGTTAAACATGAATATTTAAAATATTTTCTTGTTCTTTTGGTACAAATCTAAATGCCCTCAAAATTGTTAAAAGCTCTTGCTATTATTGCTTTTAAAGTTAAAACAACTTTCTTTTCTGTACAAGCAAATCAGGTTTTACTGACAGTAAAGGTCTGAGCCTTAAGTAAATTACCTATTTTTTTTTTTATTCAGGCTGATGACAATATAGCATCAGAACCAAGGATTAAAAAACTGGAACCAGTACTTTTACCAGGTAGGCATGAATCAGGAATTTGACAAATACCTCTATTGGTATTGAGTTTGGCATATTTTAATCTTAGCATTGCTCATTAAGGGAATATTGCATTTGAGCAGGAAAAAGTAATGATATTTGTGTCTGTAGAAACTTTTTCTAACCCACCTGAAACACTAAATAAATATTTAGGCAATTTTGCCTGTGTGATGCTTTACTACGTATAGAATAATGTCTTAGTTTTATTGTGAGTATTGGAAATTAAACTGCTGTTAAGTGTTTTTACATTCTTGACACCTTTTGGAAGGCTACTGGTAATTATACTTTCATTAGATAGTCAGATAGTTGCCTGCATGCAGAACCCAGTACCAATGTCAGGGTCCAGACCAGTATCAGGGTCTTCCTTTATTTTAAAGGAAAATAATAATAGAATTTCCAGTATGGGAATGATTTACTTCTGTATTGGAAAACTTCCAATGCTGTCTTTATCAATTTACTCTTATTGAATATGATGCCATTAGGTAAGTTTGGAATTTGTGTCTTCAAACCTCTACAGAAAAATCTTTTGGGGTATGGGTGAAATAAAGCAATGCTTTTATTACTGTTCATCATTACATATTAATAAAAATGTTGGGTGGATGTATGTAGGAGATCCATATTTGAAATAAGAAATAATCTCTGGTGAATGACCGTTTGATCTATGTGGATTTCTAAAAGCGTTTTTTCAGATATGGAACAATCCACTGTTCTCAAGATTACTTCCATTGCAAACTGTACATCACAGTAATAAATTTGGATTGCAGTTTCTAAGGATAATTTCAAGCTTAAACCAATGTCATCCTACAGTTTTTTCTTAGCATTCAGAATGCATATTAAAAATATGAATTTGCACACACACACTGATGTAGGTATAAACAACTCTTAAAAATTATTTCTGTCACTGCTTTACACGGGCCTGTTGCTAATTAAGCAGTACTAATTGATATGTGATATGGTCAAGTGAGGTACCTAAGAGACTGAAGTACTGTGGAAAAGGTTCAGCTGAAAGAGTAAATAACAACTGCTTGATGTTCTTCATGGAACAAAAGAATGCAGAGTTTGCTTGAGGCATAAATGTCTTCAAATACATTGCTCAGATTGCTTGATACTTGAATAATTATGTTTTTGCGCTTGCAAAACTTCTCCTTGCCACTTGGCGTCTCACTGATGATGTTGCAGTTGATATTCATCCAAGGCCTTTGACTCACAAGGAAGTGACTGCATGTTCTGCTCTGAGAGTCCACAGCAAATGCAAGGCACGAGAGTGCTTTGCTCAAAACAGCACATCTTGCCTTTGCTATGGGACCTGGCCATGAGCAGCTACAAGAAGTAACTTCTGTGCTGCCACTTTTTGCATTGTGGTTCATTCTCTATTTGTGAAACTTCCAAGTACTCTTAAAATGGTGCTGATTTAGTTTATTTTTTTCCCAATGGTTTGTATTTATTCCCTCTTGCATTGTTTTCCTTGTCTGCACTCTCTTTGAAGTCAGCATTTGATGGCTTTTGGGACATTGGTAGTGAGTTGCCCCAAGTTATGTAGAAGCCACAGCATGATGTACCACAGACTTAAAATTTTCACCTCCATATCATTCTAAGGTATTATTTTGAATTATTTAATAACAAAATTTCTGCTCTGTATAACCACACAGTAGCTCTGACAAAATCTGTCCATGACTCTGTGTAAGAATTGGGAGGGTGTTAGGAGTGACCTATTTAAAATTACTTAAATGCAGCTCTTCCTGTTTGAAGTTAAGTACCAGCTTAAACACATTTTTTTTTGTTTCTGTCATCAGCTGTGCTGTAGAAAAGTGCATAAACAAGTACTCATTGTACTGTTGGATAGATTGGTTTTTGGATTTGTCATAACCCAAGTTATTGGCCAAATTCCAATTAATTTAATGATATTAAGACTGACTTGCACTTCCTTGTAAATACAGTTTCAGTATGAGATTCATAACATCCTATCCTTAACAGTTGTGTGAAATTGCTTTTGGTCTCAGGAACAGAGATAAACCTGAGCGGCTGAATGTTTGTTATGCCTTTTTAAGTAGAAGAGTTTTTTAAGGAGTTCTTTTGGAATTAAGTTACATCAGCACAAGCTGGTACTGGCTCTAGTAATTTTCAAAACCTGCAAATGGTTGTATTAAGCTTTTGATTTCTAAAACGTAATAACTCTAAGGGAGTGGCTTGCTTACTAATTCCAGAGTAGCCAAATACCCTGCTGTCTAACTTGTATTTCTGTGCAGTGCAGGTTAGGACAAGGAGTTATAGACTAGGAAGTAATACATCTGATTAGAAAATGAAGTGGTTTTCACAAAAAAAAAAATTGGAATCAACTTTCAACCTGTAGAGTTTATTCTGAAAGTTTCCTCTGGAGCCCAGAGCCTGCATCTCATCAGAATTTGGAGCAAAAGCCTGTATTCTTGTGGAACTGTATGCCCTGAGAAAGGTGTTTAGTGGGAAATGGAATAAGTATAATTTAAAACAAGTAGAAACCTTGGTTGTAAGGGACAACACGGATACTACAGGAGGGAAAAGCAGGTAATTTTATAGGATTTGGTGTAATTTAATTGCAAAACATATGACATAGGTTTGAGATGGAGTTATAAAAATGTTTTCTTTTTCTCTCTGCACCTCTGTTTTCTTAGTGTTAGCTCTGTTAATGAGAGTTTCTGCAGAATTAGTTGAGTTGGCCTCTGTAACAGTTTCACTTTTTTCCCCTTTGTGTGCATTGCTGATTTTATAAGCATGTCAAAGTGGAAAATTACAAAAATAGCGGGCAGTCTACCAGTCAGTCTGTTAAAGGGCCTTGCCTGACTGGTAGGAAATTAGTTTATGTACCTTCGGGGAGTGTGGAGTTCAAGTTATTAAACCTGAAGGTGTGTTTTGTTCTGGTGATCAGCTGTAGCCTATTTTCCCTAACTGTGTCTGTGGCATTTTTGAGTCATCAACCTGAGCATTCAAAAAAGTGTCCAGCACAAGCGGACTGTGAATGCAGAGTGTGTCTCCATAATGTGAATGGCAAAGAAGTCTGCAGAAGTGCAGTACAGGATGGACAATGGACCAGTCTGGTGTCTGTGCTGGAACCAGTGCCACATTGTGGTTTTTGCAAGAGCAGCCAATGAGGTCCTCCCTGTTGCTCACACACGGCAATCTGCAGCAGATTATGTAACCAGTGGAGCATCTGATTGAGTTTGAGGAAAGGATTGTGCCTCCTGAATCTTGATGTCCACTTGAATTAGTTGAATTGTTGCTCAGTATCCTAATTTTCTAATAGGTTAAGATAGTAGTTGCTACTTGTAAGTTTTTACAAGCAAGTTATAAAATTACAGACTAAACTGAATTCGAATAGTAGTTTTTATCTGTAAGGCTTGCTCATGCTAAGGCAATTTAAAGAGGCAGTGGTGGTGAAGTGCTGTTGAAAGCAGTTATACACAGGCTGCTGTGTCTGCCCCGTTTCGTGGTCAGAGGGCACGAGTGACCTTAGAGCCGTCAGCGGTGTGGTCACCCCCGCGATGGGTGTGCAGCAGGGCACAGGTTCGGCTGGCCAGGGACACATGTCACCTCTCCTGCTGGCCCGGAGGCACCGAGGGAAAGGGCAGCAGGGCAAGCAACACTCCCAGCTGCTCCCACTGCCCTCCCTGCACAGTGTGGATGGGGATGAGGAGTCACGGGTTACCATAGAAACAGTGCTACCATGTTCAATTCCTTTGGCTGGATTTGTCTTTTATCGCTGTGTAAACGTTTATCACCCACAGCTTTGTGGTTACAAGTTCCACAGTTTAATTTTATGCAGTTACAACTCCTTTTAATTGTTTTTTTCTGAAATTACCACCATCCCGTTCCTTTGGATAAATCCTAGTTCTTGTAAGACACAGAAAACATCTCTTGCAAGTTGTGCTTTTCAGACCTGTGTTATATGTGCACTTTGTTTTGCTTCGCTTTAGCCTAATTGTCTTAGTTGGTCCTAAAAAGGAAGTTTCCCATATCTGTAATGACCTTTTTGATTAATTCTGAACATTTTTTGGTTGTGCTGAGTTCCTGTTTTTTTGTTGAGGTGGAATTATATATCATGTTCAAGATGTTTGCAATTGGATATATTCAGCTTTTATAAAATAATGCTGATTGACTTTGCCACCTACTGTTTTTGATTGTCGTTTGCTTTTTTATATATATGTGCCTTTAGAAGGGCAAGTGACTGTAGAAATTTAATTTGGGAGGCTTTTAAGACTGTATTAGGGAGAGATTTAATCTTTTAGAAGAGTCTGTTTCTCTTGCAAGTTAGCTCCCAGCTTTTTGTTTTTTTCGGCATTCTGCAATTCCTTATTACATTGAGTCATGTGTTCCAGAGCAGCTGCAACACATCATGTGATAGGAGAGGGAAATCCACTGTTCGTTGAGGCACCCGTGCACATTAGTGCCCCAGGTATGGTCTTTTCTCACTGCCTTGGACCTCTGCGCCTCTTCCTTGGCATTTTTATTTGGTCTGTGGTGCCCCAGAGGCGGAGAGCAGAGGCCGCGCAGTGCAGTGAGTGCTCGGTGCTGGCTCGGCCGGGGCAGGGTGGGGATTGTGTGAGCCGGGACCACGTTAATGAGGATAACGAGAAACCCCCGACATCTGTCGGCTCTGCCCTGCTTGGCTCTTTGCAATCATTTTGCCTTAATTCCTCCAAGGGAAAACTGGGCTTTAGTTGGTACAAATGCTGTGCTGTCACTGTCGGTGCCTTTTTCTGTCTATATTTCTGCAATGAGGTATTCAGGATAGCATTGCTTAAGGATGTGCATGTGCTGCTGGTGAGTGCCGACAGCCTCTCAGTGCTGATAGCACCTGAACAGAACTTGCCTGAAGGCAGCTCCTCACTGTTCCAAAGCACTCCGAGCTGTTGGTTCTCATTCCAGTGCTGTATGTGCTCGCCAAGGCCCGCTCCCTCCTTGTGCAGCTGAGTAGAACATCATTGCAGGGTTAGACTTTTTCCCCTGCATCAGGTTTTTAATTTGAAACTGAAATGTTACTGTGAAAATTCACCTGTTTGTTTATAAATTAATATGTGATATAAAAAAGGAAGCAAAAAAGCTTTGTAGCTGCAACTTGTTTTCAGGAATCATTGTTATACAAGAGCATGAAATTATTTTCAGTGTTTAGGAATGGTCAGATTAGAAGATCTGAATGACAATTTGGAAAACATTGCAATTCCCTAAAGCTTTTTAAATGTTGATGTTCCAATTTTTTTTATTGCCTATATAAAGATCGCCAGAAGTTTTATATAAGTTAAGAGAGTTTCAAATTCAGAATTTGCAATCTGAAACAACAGGTTTCTGCAAACTAGTTTTTCGTGCTGCAAGAAGTTTAAAAATGGACCAAACATTTGACTTAGATTTAGAACGAGATGTCACAGTAAGTATATGCTAAGTGCTCTTTTTTGTTTGTTTGGCTCAAAATAAATTTTCAGGCGTGGTTTGAGTTCAGTTAACTGCTTGTTCTGTGTTTGGGTTTGATTTTTTTTTTAAGGATTGGCAGGACATAAGTACAACAAGGGCAGTCTGCTTGCCGAATCTAAGTACAATCTTAGAAGTGGATTTTACTGGATGGAGTAATTTTGTTCTGCTTTTCGTTATAAAAGGTGTTTCTTAAAGCTTCTGACTAGTAATATATTTTAGTATTTGTAAACATCTGCAAAAATAATTTCCTATATGTAGCAAATTACCCATTGGCCAATACAGGAATAATTCCTTGAAGCTAGAATGATGAGCCTATTTTAAAATAAAGTATTTTAATATTTTTACATGTGCCTTTTGCAAAGAAGTTGCAAAGTAATTGGTTTCTGCCTGCTCTGCCCCATGTGGTGTTTAATGCTACAGGACATTAAAATCCAGTAGATTCTGAATTGACAGATGACAGGGGTTTGTCTCTTGGCAATTGTATTTTCTTCCAATGAAGCAAGTTTTCAGTGAACTGACTGCAAAGTAATTTGTAAACAAATCTTTCTGTATTAATTTATTTGTTAAGCCAAACCTGTATAATATAACAAAGACTCAGTACTGAGTACATTAGAAGTTCAGCATCTGTAACTAGTATTGGTAGCCTAGTTATAAAATAACAAGCTGAAAACCTCAGTCTTCTCAAATTGTAACTGATTATATTGTTTAGGCAAAGTCAAGGTTTGGGAATCTGTAGTTTATGTAGCCAGACATAAAAGTATGCAAACACTCCCTTCTCACTGGTTTGTCTGTTTTCGCATTATAGAGCAATGACCTTTGCTAAAAACTCTTATTAGAGGGGTTCTGCTGATAAGAGTATATTTTAATTTGGCCCAACTATTCATGCAGATGCCAACAGGAGCTGTTTATTATTCTGTTTTTCTCACACTGAGGTGTGTTCTTAACTACTTCGTGCTGATGCTTTTTTGTACAACCAAAGAACAAGCCAGATTAGAGCTAATCAGGTGAAGTTTGAACTGACAAAAAAGGAAGAAAAAAATTCATTTTTAACTGGATCAGTTCTCTGATGTGACTAACAAAGTCTGTCATAAATTGCAGTGCCAGCACAGGGCTTGAGGTGGAAGTGAATGTTAAATATGGAACTGTTTCTGTTTTAGCAGTAATACAAGTCCCTGGATTAACTCCGTAAGCAGTTTTTTAGTTTGCTGCAATACTTTGTTTTCGATCTGTTTGATAATGAGAGCTTTGCTCCTGATGGATGTTCGCTTCTTGCCATCTGAACTTCTGTTGTTTGTTGCATACTCTTCGTTCTTGTGTCCTTCACTGAAGTTTGAGATGTGGGAAAAGCTTTTGGGGAGCGTCCCATCCTAGTTCAGAAAAGCAGTTGTCTTCAAGTCCCAGATGTGAGTTTGGGGTTTTTTTGTTGTTGTTTTTTTTTTGGGGGGGGGGTTGTTTGTTTGTTTTTTTGTTTGTTTTTTATTTGGTTGGTTGTTTTTTGCCAATGTTCATAAAGATTAGCCATTAATGGGCAAATACTGATTTTAGTCTTGTTATTGTGCGTGGAAAACACAGAGAGATCTTTGAAGGCTTAGCAGTAAGCCTTTATTCTTTTGCTACTTTTTCCCTTTACTGAACATGTAAAAGTTTATCTAAGCTCTTTTCTCTTAGCACACTAGAGAAACTGAAATATTCCTGTATGATATTTTAATAACAATTTTGTAGTGAGACTGGCAAAGCAAGCACTTTTGGTACTGTGCATTTATAACACACCACTCTCCAAGCAGTAGTCAGAGCTGTTCTTTGGTAGAAATCTCAGATACTCCTATTAAAAATTAATGCAAATTGTTTGTCATTCCCTAATAATCACAGAATTGAGCTGTCCTTTTGAAATAACCTTGTATCAGCTCATGAAAATCAGAAAATAGATGAAAGATAATTATTTCACGAGCTAATAAAAACTTTTTTTCTTAAGTTTGGAAGTGCCTGAGCACACTGAACAGAAGATTCATTTAGAAGTGGATTAGAGACATTTACATCTAAATGCTTAGTGCATACTAATAAAGTCATACAATTTGGGTATTGTCTCCACAGGAGAGCTGATAAAGGGACAAAAATGTTGCAGATTTCAGTTACTTATTAATGGAGTTTTTATTGGAAATTCTTACTTGAGAATTTCCGAAAGTTAATTATTTGCCCAATATTTTACAAGTGAACTCATTGTGCATTCGTAATGGTTAAATGGCTACTTGAATTAATTTGAGCTTTTCTGTTGTGAACTTCTAAGGCTATCTTTCACATAAACAAGCTGGTTTTCTGTTGTCTTACTTGGGTATAGTCACTATCAGCATTGTAAATGGGAATCAGGAGTTCATGTTCCTAAGTGCATTCAGGTGCTATTTTTTGATGGATTTAGGTAGAAATTACATGACTGCATAAAGTATTTAATAACCTTTGTTATGCTTATGTCTATTAGACATTAAATATATCCATAGAGCTTCAATGCCCATTGAAGAAGTTTATGCTGATAAATCTATTCTTGTGCTTCTAATACAGCATTGGGAAATTTCCCTTAGCAGCAGGTCAGGTACCTGCAAACTTAATGAGCTTGTAGGATTTGCATTGTGAATTTATGGAGTATGATTTCAGCCATTCATTGCCTCTAGCAAGTATCAGGTTTTTAATGTGATAAAAATTACTGCCTGATAGCATTTTAAGATGTGTACATATGTATGTGTGCTCATGCTCCATCTCTCTGTGTATGTACTGATCTGTGTTTGTCTGTATATATAAAATACTGTGGTGTTCAGTCAGTATTGTTAGAGTTGTTGAAAGCTGCTCAGTCTGTATCACCTCCTGCATTAGTAAGGTCGTTGATGCTACTCAAATCAGCCTTCTTTCCTGAAAAGTTATCAATTGCTACCTTTAGGAGATAAAAAAAAAATATAAAATTGATCCTGTGAGGCAGGGCGCCAAAAGTTACAAGAATATTGTAGTGAAAATGGTGTAGAATATCCTTTATTTTAGGAGGTTAAAGGGATTGTGTTTCAAATCTTGAGGAGCCAGATTGCTGCAAATTGTGGTGCAGAGTGGTGTGGCTGCAGAGAGCACAGCTGTGCTATCCAGTGCTCCCTCCCCGATCCCTGTGTTCAGCATGGTTAGTCCTGCCTCTCTCCCAGCTCCCACGTGTCCCCAGGCTCTGCTGGCTGCTTTCTGCTTTGATTGTAGTGGGTTATACCTTATGGTGGATTAGATACATTCCATGAGTTCTCCTAACATCTAAAATATGAACCTGTGCTTTTGGAAGATTTAGCAGAATTTTTTCTGAAGTTTAACTGTTTTTGAGACTGTTAGGTGGAGGGTGTATTAGCTAGATAGATCCTTCAGTATCTCCTGTTATTTTTGCAATTTGTGTATTCAATGTAGAAATATTTTTATTAAACGTAGCCTTTCCATGTAGGGGTGGCAACCTGCAATTTCTCTTCGGGCTTCCTGTCAAAGTTTAAACAAACTGCTCTTGTCTCCTGAGATCATTCTTTGACTCTTGGAGTCACATGGAAGTGTTGACTGCTGTTCCGTGTCTGGAACAACTTGTGACTGTTTACTGGAAAAAAGCAGCAGCTCCATTGTAGAAATGTGCAGTGTAATATCCCTGAATAGCTCTGTTGTTGTCTTGTAGAGGAGAAATCACCTACTCAACTGCAAACACAAGAAGGGTTCATTGTGCAAGTCCTGTACTTACTACTCATGTTGTTTATTTACTTTCCTGCATTTTAATTTTGAATGATTTGCTCCCTTTTATATTGCTCATTATAGATGTCCAAATGAGGGATAAAAGATGGATTATGTAGAATTCCAAACCTGCATCTTGGGGAAAAAAAAAATCGATTTCTAGAGGTGTTTGAAAACCACATCTGTTAAATTTGCAAGCTTTCTCATGCTTCAGCTGAAGTTGGTGTGCACACACACTCTGTCCTGCCCTACCTTAATCCTTAGGTTCCAAGTGGACAGTTCTGTATTAGGCAGAAGATAAGCTAGGCCAGAAAATCCAGAATGTATTTCTGTTGGGTGAAGTGAAACTAAATGCAGTTGCACTAAAATAGGATTAGAGTAAACATGTTGCAGTGTAGCCACACAATTGTGAGGAATGGAGGAGGGAAGTAAAAAGGACTGGCTTTGGAAAGAGAAAGATGTAGCAGGCGTGTTTTAAAGTGTAGTAAATTAAAATTGAAGATGTGTGAATGAATTTCATTGCTGTTTGCTTACATCAAAATAACGAAGTACTGAAATAGTTTGGTAAAAGTAATTTACTTTTTGAAGTGTCTCCTATGTGACAGTAAAAAATATTATACTTGGTAACAAATAAGTGAATGTTACCAAAAAAAAGCCATGGAAGTTGCATTTCATTTCATGGCGGATTTAGCTCTCCATATTTTTTTTATTAAAACTGCTGTGATACACTGGCAATACAGAGAGAGAGAGGAATAAAAATTACTTAGAACTCAGTTTGTGAGGAGGTTGTTTTCCTTCATACACAGGAAGTGACTTAGAACTTCACGTTGAATAGTTGAAGACTTAATACCAACCCTGAGGAGAAGTTACCTCAATAAATGGTTTGGGCTTTTGCAGTTACTTAAGTAAATGGATTATTTGAAGAAATGCTGGGCATTGAGAAGTTTCATGCCTGACCATGCTAAGTATTGAAACATTTTCATTGTAATATTTAACAGAAGTAGAGCTTGTCATTCTCATGTACCCCATTATAAGACATTGTTTTCAGCTGCATGGACTTGGATGAACTTTTTAACTATTTGTACTGAAGCTGTCAGAATCAGATTTTTTATTTTCATATTCAAAAGCTTATTTAAGCATATTTTAGCACTGCCTGAGGAAAGACTTTAAAGCTCCAGGAGATCTGTTTATAGACATTTTCACAGTTCCTGCCACTTCTGACGTAGAATATTCATGTGTATGGTAACACAGGTCAATGAAACTTGTCTCCTCACGTCTTCAAACAGTCCCAGAACACAGATCATAGTTCTGGCAGCTCAAGGCTACGGACTTAGACAAAGATATTTTTACAGCTGAACAGCTGAGCCAAAAGCAGAGATGCTGCTGCTGCTCTTGGTGACTTCCAGACAGATCCTTGATCATATCAGGGGCAAGAGCACCAGCAGGATAGCTGAGTGAAATAGCTCAGATGAGGAGCATGTGCAGGGACTGGGGCTCGTGACAGCATTTCTCTCAAGTCTCTCGGACACTAAAGGCAGTCCTTTCAAGATGTGGTTACTTGGCTGCAGTGATAACCACCTGAGGAAAAGACATGCTCTGCAGCAGGATATAAATGGGGAATTTGTTCCAGGCCGTGCTTATACTCCTTGGACATACAGTAAGTGATTCCTGCCAGCGCAGCTGCCTGAAGAGCTGTTTCCATGCAGAACATCACTGAGATGGCATTTCGGGCAACTGGGACTAAACATGCCAAACCTATTACAAGCAAATTAGGCTTCAGCAGTCTTTAGTTCTTGGTTTCTTCTCAGCAAAATCTCTGAGCCAATATGAAATTACACTTTTCTTGGAACACACTTGTACTCCCACGCTATTTATGGTAGACAGCAGCAGCAGGGAGGTAGTTGATCTGATGACAGAAGTGAAAGCCCTGTACAGGAATAAAAGGGATTACCAAGTTAGATTACTGAAGGAAGTGTTACTGTTTAGCTTTTGGAAATGTTGGCTGTGGAACTGAAAAGTATCATTTTATGTAGTGGTTTACTTTTTCTTTTTAAATGGTCCTCAATCTCATTTGCATATGCTTTTTGTTATTTTATAGCTTATGCCAGACCAATTAACATAATTTTTTTTTCTTCATTTGGATCTTCTGTTTTACGTAGGAAACCAAGAAAATGCCTCCTTCATTAAACAGTCACAGTAAACAATTGGAAGTGTTTTTGTGTTCTGTTTTTTTAATTCACCTGAAAATGTCTTTCTAAATGCAAAATGTGATGTGGCCCAATGGTTCTGAATTCAGAAAGTTCATAAAACTCTCTGAAGTACTTAACAATAGCCAGCTAATTTCAGTTTTTAAAATAAATACTAACTGAAGTACAGGAATGTATGCTTTTTTAAAGGACAGTGTTGTTTAAACCAATGAATTTTTAATAGTGGAGAATTGCAGATCTTGATTTCTGTATCTAAGGGAAGTGGTGTGTCATGGTTTTGTTGGGTTTGACTGTGGGTTGAGTTTCTTGTGGGGTTTCTTTTGCATTTTGTTGTTTGAGGTTTGTTTTGTTTTTCGTTTTAAGTTGGTTGATTGTTTTTGTTGGTTTTGGGGTTTGCTTTATTTTAACTACTGCACAATATTGTCCATTTTGGAACAGTAGTTTTTTCCCTGGAGTGGTGTTAGTTAACTCTGAAGACATGGATAACTTGAAACCAGTAAAGAGTTAGTGGTTCCTTGGTACTACAGACTTATAAATCCTGCAGGTACAACAATTCTATAGGCTTCTCCTTTCCCCTCCCTTTTTTCTGTTTTAGGTGAAATTGTGGTGAACGAAGTAAATTTTGTAAGAAAGTGCATTGCAACAGACACAAGCCAGTATGATCTGTGGGGCAAGTTGGTTTGCACTAACTTCAAGATTTCCTTCATTACGGATGATCCGATGCCACTGCAGGTTGGTTATTGCTCACATGGTGCACCATGAATGCGATAAGTGAAATTATTCACATAGTCAATCTGTCTCATATTGGATATAAAAGGATACCTTCTAAGCAGGCTACAGGATGAGGTTCCACTGTCCTGTTCTCAATGTGTTGCTATTCCACCCATTCATATCAGAATTAGGGAAAATTTGTACAGAAGTACATCCAGCTCCATTCACTGTCATGTATGGAAGCTCCTCTGGGAAGTGGTTTTACCAAAGCAAAGCAGGAATTATACACAGATGTGTTCCTCCTCGCTGTTTGCAAATGTCCCTTAGACTAGACAAGTGTCAGATCAGCAGAGCTCTTCATGTGGTGGAGATTTACTGGCAAAGTAACCGTGAAATGAGTTTTCATTGAGGGAACAATTCTTCTGCTTTGTCAAAGCAGAGCTCATGACATTCAAAACCATGATCAGTTTTTGCACAGAACACTGGAAATCCAAGTAGTGAGCTGCATGTTACTTTCACTGGAGTTTGAACTTCCATTTGGGACTTTTAAAGGAAATGTTCCATTAACTAAAGATACTGAAAGATGCTTATTCAGTAATGGTGAGGAAGATCGGCGAACGCTACTTTAAAAAGTTAATTTTTGATTTTTGGCACTAAGTAGTTATCGAAACTTGTCCCTGAAAATAAATTTTTTTTTCTCCTTTCTATGCTTACAAAAGTAATAATAATTTAAGATTTCTTATATTTCATATCTATATTCCACGTACATATGTATATATACACATTTTATACTTCAAATTGTTTTGCATTTCTATCAGTAATTTTTGATACTAATTCACTAAATTCAAATGTGCAAATAAAGAGACTATTCTGCATATTCCAATGGGGTTTCTAAACTGCTGCGTGTGCAGTTCAGCAGGCTCTAATTACCTGGGAATAAGCAAGGGTGATACCTGTCAGAAAAGCCTAGGCATGCCTGATTTTTATCGTAGTTTCTTCAGAGTTGTGCTGTATACCTGGTTGCAAACTGCAGAACTGCAGTTAATGGTTGTGAGTTCATGTCTTTCAGAAATTCCATTATAAAAACCTCCTCCTTGGTGAACATGACGTTCCACTCACATGCATTGAGCAGATTGTCACAGGTATGTAAAAAATAGATAAGTGTAATGACACGCTTCGTTCTTACTCAGTACAAAACTGATACCTGCCTGTTAAGTTCTGCAGAGCTCTTGACACTTGAGGTTTTATGTCATTAATCTTCCCTGATTTAAGTATTTGATTTGTTTAAAATTAGGATTATTATATCATATCATATATGTCTTTATATTATAGACTTTGTAACTACCATGCTGATTCAACAGGTGTTGTAGGAGAGACACCTTACAGCAGTAGAAAATTTTGTTAGCAACATTTTTACATGGAATCATCTGAACCTCTGCCACTGAAATACATAGATTGCAAAAAGCACATAGCTCATGCAGTTAGACATAGCCAGGATTTCTGACAAGAGAAATGCTGTAGTTTTCAATCCTCTCTAATAATTAGCAAGTTAATAGCTGGTGATCTCCAAAAATCTGCAAATGGCAATCGACATCTTAATCTGAAGAAACAAAATGCTTCTTGTGAAGAATCAGGTTTTGATTTGTTGGATTCTTTAGACTAACCTATTTAAGAATGTTTTTTATCTTGTTCTTGTAAAATTTCATAAAAGTGATAATTTTTCAAATTTTTTTGACATAGGCTGTTAAATACTTGCTTTTCTGACTTTAAGTAATCTAAATTATTGGTTTTAAATTTTCAATGCCCAAAGTTGGTTGTCATCACTATGAAAAGATTAAAGTGTTTTTCTGGGGAGCAACATAATGAAGAAATGCTATTTTTTTTTACAACAAAGAGGTGCTATTGACCTGTTATGTTGTCTTGCACTGGCCCACATTTGTTGCCCCTTTTATAAAACATGAGGTTTACACTAAATTTCGTGAAACGTAAGCTTTTACTGACAGGAAATTAACAGATTTTTCTACCTGAATCAAAACATGCCAATAAAAGTAGCAACATTACTGTATCTGTTTGAGCCAATCTTGCGTTTCCTTATAGAACACAGTCAAATAACTTTGTCTCTTCTTTGCAGTGAATGACACCAAGAGGAAACAGAAGGTCCTTGGTCCCAACCAAAAACTTAAATTTAATCCAACTGAATTAATAATTTATTGCAAAGACTTCCGTATTGTCAGATTTCGTTTTGATGAAGCAGGTCCTGAAAGTGCAAAAAAGGTATTATTATCTTTAATGAATTCCTGCCTTGTAGTCATTACATGTAGCAGCAGCTGTGCTGATAAGAACAATTCATGTTATTATGTTTTGATAGAGAAATGGGGGGGAAGAATTGCAAATTATTCACTTTGTTACAGGGGAGTATCTAGACATTTAGAGTAAAATCTATCAGGGAAAAAATTTTATGTGATGTACTAAGTGTTCAGTATCATATAAGACAAAACCAGTATTTCTTGTCATGTCTGTTGTACTTTTAAAAGTTATTAATTTATTAAATAAATATTTTTAAGGACTGGAATCAGAATGTTGCACTGCATCTGTACAACAGATGTTTGCATTTTTATGGAAAATGTTTCAAGCTTTGATACATTTTCTGAAAGTCATAACTTATTTTACCCAGAGGTTGAGTGTACTGCCTTAAAGATATCCTTGATGGTGTCACACAGTAAGTTCTTCAGCAAGCTCTTGGAATCACCATTTTGTCCAATTTCCATGAACCTGGGCTCTTTATCAACATTTTGTTAGCAGAGGTTTGTACGCCTTTTGACAGGAGGAATTCCTTGGGTCTGTCCATCCGCAGAGATTTCCTTCCTGGCCCGCGGGTGTGCCGCATTGCCGGGTGGCTGTGCAGGGAGCTGTGCTCTTGGGCTGAGCTGCTCTGGCAGGACCGGAGCGCGTTCCCGGCGCAGTGTCCCCGGGCCTCAGCGGCTGCCACAGCCGGCCTTTCGTAAGGAGTGACCCACTTTGCTCTCGGAGCTTAGCAATTCCCCTTCTCAGTAGGATCAGGTTGGAGTTTAGCCCTGTAAGTCCCAAGGACCATCTGCCCAGGCAGAAGTGTGTGTGCAGTTACTGACTGGGAGCTGCTGAACCGGCTGCCCCCCTGCCTGCTGCCTATGCTGCTTGGAACCTTCCACGTTTGGGATTCTTTCAGCAGTCATTCCCTTGCACAGCTTCTCCAAAATCCCCCTGGAGCTGCTGTCTGCTGCAATATCTTTACAGCAACTGTTTCTATTTGGCTGTCACAGCAAAAGAGGAGAGAGTAAACTCAACATCTCGTTCTTTGTGCTGGATTTTCTTATGCAAGACCAAACAGTGATACCCTTTTATGAAGGCCTTTATTAGGCATTTATAATTACGTGGTCTTAGGTGGTTTCTTCTAATAAGAACAGCTAGGTCTGGAGAACCAGAGCCTGTGTAGTTATAGAACTTGTGCTCATGGTTACCAAAAGTGTAACAACTGCCAGTTTCAAATACCAGAATGTGCTGGTTTATGGTGTGGAAGAAAACTTGTACAAATATCAGCTGTGTGGTTATTCTTGCAGTTTCAATGCAGGGGTAGGTTACTGCAGCTTTGTGTGGGTGTAGCACAGTGGCACTTTTACTGATGGGAGAACAGGTTCAACTAATCTAATGTTTCCATAATAGCATTATTCTGTTAACATTAAAATATAAATGCATAGAACCATGAGATCCTTAGACCAGTTTTCCTGTATCAGGATATTGCTGAAATTATTTTGAGATGCTGGTGAGCACATCTAGAGTGGTCTTATGCAGTATATCGAATGAATTTGTTTTATTCTGACATTTAGATGGCATGCTGGCACCACCGTATGAAAAGATTTTATCTGGTTTCTGTTCCTACCCTTCAGGTATTACATATTGTTTAAAAGCAGAGACAGTGATCAGACCTCCTGAAAGTTCTGAAGGACCTCTTTAATCTATATTTACATCCAGCTGTTAGTACAAGAAAAGTTTGGGTAGCTGTCTACCTTGAAATAACTGTGTGTGCATAACTTTTGTAGGGAAGACCAGGACTTGAAGTGTAACTGAGTTCTGATGTGAGGGGAAGCTTACTCTTGGGCTGAGGGTGCACTGCCATCTGACTGGGAGAATGCCATAGGAGAGGACTGACCATGGAATTGGGGTGCTGGATGGAGGGGCCTGTGGAAATCATCTCCTGGTCCACCTTTCTCTACAGACTTGCCAAGATTAGATCAGGCTGTAATTAAATGTCATCTTAGTAATACACAGGAGTAGCACTCTATAAATAAAGCCCTGGTAGGTCAAAACAAAATGTCTACCTACAAAAATATGCATTTCAAAATACAGGAGTATAAATGGCTCTACTTGTTGCCAGATCATCACAAATGTTCTGTTTAGAGTAATATTTACATAAAAACAGTACTCATGGCAATTAATGTTTCAAAATGAGCTTTGAATATGTGGAATAGTTAGAAGGACAACAGATGCTAACTTTATGCAGTTAAGTAGTTTGTTTCAAGCATAGTCCCTTGCACGTACTAGAAATACTCAGCAGCATCCAGTGACACAAATTGGTGTTGGCAAAGAGAGTGTAATCTGTTCCTAAGGAAATGTCTCTATTTGCTGAACAGGGCATAAGGGAGAATAACTAATTAAGCTGCCTTATTAGAATAGAGATTATTCCAAGTCTCTCTTGGAGGATCTTGGAAAGATCCTCTTTCTAAGGATGTCTTTGGATGCTGTGAAAAGAAGGGTCCAAGTTTGAATGCAGGTTCTGATGTGGACAAACTGACAGACCTGACTACACACAGGCACATGGGTAATGTTGGCAGAACTTTCAGAGGTGTTTTTCTTTGCCTTTAAGCAGAAACATTGAGATCACATTCATTTGTTTTCAGGTAAATTATTATGGGGAAGCTTAAAAATCAGTTCTGTTAGAAAAATTCCCTCAGTACTTGTTGCAGCCAATACGTGCTCATAAAGTACTGTCTCTGCATTAGTCAGCCAGGTAAATATTTTCTTCCTTGTTTTTATTAGTGGATGTTTGGGAAACAAGTGTTAAGGAAAAATAGAAGAAATGGAAATTTGCACTCACCACTGGTTTGCAGTTTCATTTTGTTTTGTCTCTAAAATAAAGCGATAGAGTCTCCAAAGGAAGGAAAGCCAGATGGGTGTGGGAGGAAGTGGAGGATGGGGAAGCAAGGGTAAGCAAGTTGGGGAAGTCTTAAGTTAGGCGGTGCAAAAAAAGAAGCATTTCACATTCCTTAGAGGAAAGGAATGATTTTGTTCCAAAAATGACAGTAAACAGTCAAACTGAAAACTCCTGCTATTTTTTTAGGCACTGCAGTATTTGACATTAGACTGAGAAAATAAAATGTATTAAAAGGTGAGGCTGTAGATCTTTTGACTGCTAGGTGATGGCCAGCTTGTTGCTTTGGCACATGGATCTTGGATCTTGGCAGTGTCCCAGAATGGCACACACCCTGTGCTTCTGCATCTCCATTTTCTCATCCCTTTCTCTTCTGTGACTCCCCCAGTGCTTTTTCTTCAGGATGCTTTTTTGAATGAGAGCCATTTCAGAATCACCTGCTCAATCAAAACAGAAGGAATTTTTTTTTTTTTAATCTCAAATCTCGTTTCCTGTGCAATCAAAAGTAGCCTTTCCTACGTCATAACACTTGGGATGAAGGGGAACACTTTTTTTCCTAATTGTTATGAACAGTAATATGAAACTCTTTAAGAGTTTTGGACAAACGGTCCTGACCTTTTCTAATGTGTTCCTCCTGCCTCCCCAACTGCATTACCTTGTTCTAATTGTTTATACACATCACAAAATTGGTACTGTTTCAAGGCACTGGATGCATAAGATACTGTATTGGGAGGGCATGAAAACTTTTTTTAGAAGTAAACTTACAGAATCAGAATGGTTTGTGTTGGAAGGGCCGTTCAAGCTCATTGCATTCCAGCCCCCTGCCATAGGCAGGACACCTTCCACTGCACCAGGTTTTTCAATGCCTTGTTCTGGTCTTGAACACTTCAGGGATGGCACAGCCACAGCTTCCCTGGGAGAAGGTAAAAGGTATTTTAAAAATACTGATGAATTTTAATAATTCTCTTAATGCTGAATGCTTATTTTCCCAATGGGTTTTCCAGCCTAGGAATATGAGCAAGAACTGTTTGTGGGACTTGATGTAGTCCTGCTTGTGTGACTTTCTACCGGGTGTCTGCCTGGGAAAGGAATTGCAGTAGCAATGGAAGACAGTCTTTTTCCAGAGAGTTCATAAGCCAGGTAGCCTGGCTTAAGGAAGGAGGAAAAATGCAGGGCTATGCCAATTTAGATCTGAAATGCTGCTGTTCACAACTCTTCTGCAAGAGCATTACTTTGAAGCTCTTGCCCTTGGTAAAATTCCTGTTGAAGAAGAGAGTGTGCCCTGAAAGTACCATTTATTTTTCTCAGGGGTTGAACAGGGGACACTGACATAGGGAAATGGCTTTTGTACTGTGAAATAACTACAGCCATTGTGTTTAGTGCTTTTAGTAAATGAACTTTCCAACAAGCAGCCTATTCTCTTGTTATTTGTCTGAGCCTGAATATCTTCAGCTTTACACAATTGGAAATTGGCAAGAATACCAAACATTTTTGAGTTTGATATGAGAACGCTTCCTGTAAAATATGCTTAGCTTCCAATTTAGAGTGTTCTACTTATGGCCATAATCTGCTGAGATCTGTGGAATGTGCTTGTTTCTGAGACAATAAAGCTATTATAGGGATTTAGTGAGGAACAAACAGAAAATTAGTATGTCTTTAGTACTTGCTTAGTGTATCTTTGAGTGGAGTTTTTCTAAAATGTGGAAATAGAGATAGTGGCAGAATAAATCTATTGCTTTTTAAAATAAGAGAAATAGAGGTCCTGAACCTGTGGGTGAACTGTTTCACCTATGCAATACATGGTGTGAGTTAGATCTGTTCCATGGAATACCCAGAGCATTTTCCAGGTCCTGCGTTATTTAAAAGCACAACTATGGTCTCATATATTTTGTTGGGAACTACATCTGGATGGTTACTATCTCCCCGCCACCATTTTATCCCTCTTCACACAGTGCACACATACTCCCTTTTTCAAATGACAGATTTCAGCTACTGCCTATTTAAAAATAGATTTTACTGTATTTCTGTTGTGTTATTTGGCAGCACAATGGAATTTTTTTCCTGCAGTTTGTCCTGAAGCCTTGAGAGTAGATTAGCATAAAAAAAGGCTTTCAACTTCACTCCATAAATGAAGATGAGACGTAGCTCTGCTAGAATCAGTTACTGTAGTGAAAAGCTACATAGAAAAATGGAAGTCAAAATGTGCATATGCACATATTTCCGTTTTGTTTAATTGTGAATGATAGCCAAAGTAATCTGTTAGAAGTGGCCAAATATAGTTGAATGGCTGGCTTCTTCTGCTTTGGTTCATACACTGAAATTACAAAATTTAGTAAAATGTGCATGGCTTCTAGTTGTGTCATTAAAAATGTTATCAAATGTAAATGTTCATTAGGAAAGTCCTGCTATACTGTTCTCCAGGGACACTTGTGCTGTTAAAATTTTCTGGGGGGTTGTCACCCTGGAATATTCTATACTCTATTTTCCTTTGCAATTTCATTATAGAACTGAAAGTGTGGGGAGCACAGTTAAAGAAATTGTGGTTCTAAGACTCCACTGGAGTTTTTTTGTCGAGTGTTTGTGGTATAACATTTTCAGCTCAAGTTAGTCCACTATCATTACTGGTTTTATAAATAATGAGGGCTGTCCCCATCAAAAGCCAAAGTATATAAAAATACAGTAAAGGTTCCATAACACATCTTCTAGATGTTAGGGTTTTTGTCAATCTTTTGTATTTATTAATGAATATCTACATTCAAAGAGACAGACACTAGAAATGCTTGATGAAATTTTAAGTCTAGGATCTAATCCTAAACCATGTGCTGCACTCTTAATAATCTTGGAACCAGTAAGGTTTTTTTAAAAGGAAGTCATACATGAAAAATCTCTGGCTCAACTGACAACTTCGTAGCCAAAATAGCTGACAATGCTGTTAAATACTGATAGGTAGATTTTACTTCAGGACATGCCTGAACTGTTAATTGTTAAAACTTGTCCTGGAAAAATTCCATTATGTTATTTCAGGGTTTTTTCCCCTCTTCTCTAAGCACTGATTGCTGGCTGCTAAGTTGGACCTTTTGAACTGGCCATGCATGCTCTTAGGTTCTTCTGCTGCATTGATAAGTACTCTTTTCCTTAAAGAAAATATCAAAAGATTGATTTTTAGCTTTTTCACAATCCTGCATATTTGACACTGTTACAATTAAGGGAATATTTTTTTTTAATATATATATATATATATACATATATAAATAACAGTAATAAATGTCTCTTTCCTAGGTGTGCCTTGCAATAGCTCATTATTCTCAGCCAACGGATCTTCAGCTTCTCTTTGCATTTGAGTATGTCGGGGAAATATATCATAATCCAGGTAAGGATGAAAGTACTTGGATTGTGCTTTTTTCCTGTTTTGTAATGTGTATATTTAGTAAGACCTCTGTCCAGAAGCAGTGGCAAAAAGCATTTTGAGGCTTTCTCCAAGGGTAACAAAATCGGCTTGTTCTGCACCCAGCCTCTTACTTACGGTTATAAGTCATTCATTGGGATAGACATTATTGACCTAAATCCAAAGAAATGTCTTTCCTTTCTAAAACAAAGCCAGCATGAATACTTCTATTTCTCAGTTCAGGCTTCCATCCTCCTGTTGTATGTCTCTGTTGGTACTCTGGGTACCCAGTGAATGTCCCATCAGGCAGGCTTGCTCACCTGCCCTTCTTTTGGGAATAAGTTTCTCTTCTGGTGGTATTGCAGGAGGATTTGTGCAACTTGGGACTCCATACCTTCTTTCCTAGAGGCTTACTAGGCAGTTCTTACCACTCAAAACCTCCACCACCCCTGCTGAGTTGGAGCACAACCTCTCTGCTCAAGGCCAATCTCCAACTGAACCTTGTCAGTTAGGTAAGCCTGCAAAGATGCCTTTGGAACTTGATTTCTAGCGTAATGCTGTGCGGTCACTGCTGAGTGTTCCCCAGCCGAGCCACAGCTGAGAACCATCAGTTGTAGGGTGACAAGCCTCCCCACAGAGCGTGCTGCTGCTGCAGAGCTGTGGTACTGAGAGCTGAACTCGGCAGCTGGCACTAGAAACTGCTGATCTAGCTGTTATAAAACATGAGCCTTGTGGAATTATGAGATCAGGCCTTCAAATTTGCAAAACAGTGCATGGTTTTCATCCAGGTGCCTCTATGACTGCCCTCTGCATGCACAGGAATAAGTGTGCATGTGATTATGTTGCACACATAATTACACATGAAATTTCTTACCTCGTAAAGCTTGGGCAATTATTAAGGTCCATGTATTTTCATGTTATAAAATACTAGCGAGGAAGGCAATTTGCAGATAAAATTGCAATAAAATGTTAGGTTATCACAAAGTTGCCTTTACCCTTGTGGAAGAATTACATAAGGTGGGTAAAAATGTTCCTCTCGAGCAGCAGACCAGAATGGCAAAGGAGAGTTGTTCTGCAACACTGCAGTTCCTAAGAGAATTTGAAATTCATTTGGGTTGGGTTGGGGTGTTTTTGTTGTTGTGAACCCTGATGTTTGTCCCATAGATCTCTGGCTTTGCTCTTGCAGTTCCAGTACTGTTTAATGATTCTCTATCCCTGCTACTCCCAGTAAAGTAAAAGGTGAAATGCTGTCTTTGTACTTCTTGGGGAATATAAAAAGCCTGCATTGCTCTGGTTTATGTATACATTGGTTTTTTCCCAGGCTATATTTGACAGTTTTATATCTTGCCATTAAACAGGAAAATTTATTCCTTCTGTAATTATTATATTTATCTTCTTACCATCTTTGAAGAACCACTTCAGTCTGATTTTAGTCCTGTTTTTTTCTGAAAATCCTAAGTAGTCAGAGTGCCAGTACAAGAATGAAGTTGATAGATACAGAAAGCAGAAACCACAGAGGTTATGGGATATCAGCAGAGCTGTGATGCTGTTCTGCTTCCTCTGGGCTCTTGCTAAGGCTCAGAGCTTTCATGACAGAGGTAACAGGGCTGAATTTCAGTTTATTCCACTTCCATCTAAAAATGTACTTCAAGTGTCAAGAAACAAAATGTAATTTCTTTTTGACACAGCTTGGTATCTAAAGAATGACCAGCAAAGATCCTTCTGTATAGTAACAGCCTCTCTAAGCTTCTGATCCATAAACACATCTTTTTGTGTGGATATATATCTATATAGAAACCCTAATATTTTAACATGACCTTCCATTTCTTTTATTTGCATGCTGTTAATACAGCGGTCATTTAAAGTTGCTGAAATTATGTAAGGTTTTTTTTTTTGCTTTCTTGACATGGTACCTATTAATTGGTAGCCTGTAAAGGGTTCATGTTTTTAAAACATTGCAGACCTTGGCATATTCAAGAAATCAAGCCTGTAACTGGAGATAACATTTGTTCCTGAATATTAGTATGCCTTGGCTTCTGTCAAGCAGCACAGCAGGCCAATTTTATGTTGCTTTTCTAATGAAATTGCAGGGAAAGAATACATTGACATCTTCATGTATCATCAAGCTGCCATTAAATCACCTCTTGTAATACAACAGTAGGTAATATAGATAATACTAGTCCTGATGCTAATGGCTTATTTTTGTAATTAGGGAGGTGAAGAGTTTGATTTGTATTAATTTTTTTAATGGGCATTGATGACTTTCCTTTTCCTAGCAAAGAAGGTGAATGGCATAGACCCAGGAGGTGGTGGCGGTGGCATCGGCAATGCCAGTGGTCAGCAGACTCCTTTGTTTGAAACTTACTCAGATTGGGATAGAGAAATCAAAAGGACAGGTGCATCTGAGTGGAGAGTGTGCTCAGTCAATGAAGGTTATATGATCTCCACTTGGTAAGTGTCTCTTGGGACACCAGCAGGAGGGAATTGGGCTGTCTTGTCCTGTGTGCCCCACAGCCTCTGTTGCACCCAGCTGTGCACTGCACCTCTTAATTGTGCTGCTCTCTGGAGAGGCCCCTAGATAAGGGATGCTGCAAGTCCTGTCCCTAAAGGAAATGTCATGCTTTGGCATCTGTTGCTTTGGTGCTTCTGTACTTCCATGTGGGACATGCAGTTTCTCACCAGCATCCTCAGGGCAGTGTTGGTGCTGTGACTGAGCCTCACACTGGACAGTGGCAGCCACACTCTGGGACAGCCTCACTGAGCTGGTGACACCACACTGCAGCAAGAGGGAAGACGGTAAAAAAACACAGAAAAAAGTAACTGGTTTTATCTTGTTTTTTCCACAAGCCTTCCAGAATATTTTGTGGTTCCATCTTCCCTAGCAGATCAAGACCTGAAGCTGTACTCCTACTCCTTCATTGGGAGGCGAATGCCTGTAAGTGTCCTCTTTGTTCTGGTACTGCTCCTGGGCATTGCACAGTATTCAGCTTGGGGCTGTGTATGCCAATTAACAGAGTTCTGTGCATAGCATTAAGGAAAAACATTGTACAGAATTGCTCTAACCTGCATAATTTTGTTTCTTGTGTTTTTTCCCCATGTTAGTTATGGTCCTGGAATCACCCTAACGGGAGTGCCCTTGTGAGAATGGCCAACATTAAAGATGTTCTGCAGCAGCGACGAATTGATCAAAGGTAAATGATTCATGGTGTCACTCTTCAATCAGGGTTAGGATAACACCAGTGGTGACTGTGTCACAGCTGTGGGTGGCAATGGAGGTGACCTCATGCTGAAACTGCAGTGTTGTAGTGCAGGAACTTTGGAGAGACTGTTCTCTGGATCTTGTCCTGGCACAATGTTTATTCAAGGCCATTCCAATTTCAAATACTGAATAACTTTTCAGGTTTCAAGGTATATTTATTTTTTAGCAGGCTAATCATTCAGATGACAGAATTTATGAATAAAAGGATCAGATTTACAGTAATACAGCTTACATTGGTGGAGGTTTTCTTACCTCCTTCAGCAAGACAGTATAAAAATCCCCTTCATTTGTGGCATTGGGAATACAATTCAATAGATTTAGTGTCACATGGTATTTCTGTGAAATACCTGTCACGTGCTGTCCTTAATGAAACACTGAAGGCATTTAGTGCCTTGTGTGGGTAGTTTGCAAGCTTCATGGCTTTTGTTCTTTGGTTTAATTTGTAGTGTGACTTTTTGTAGTAGTGCAAACACCTGCATTGTGTGTTAGGCTGGAGCTCTGAGTTTTAATTGAAACCCTATCAGATGTCCTGACTTCATAAACTTTATATATGTTTTCTTCATTTAGCATAGGTAAGTCTTGCTAAAAATGATGGAAAACTGAATAGAGTTACTTAACTGTCAGTTTGCCTCAGATTTCATTTCTCAACTCTGATGTTTTAATGATCCAGCATTTCCGTTTTTTTGTTTTGTAATTAGCAGACACCAAACATGTTTGAGTCAGTAACTTTATGGCAGGAATGACTATGAACCAGTAAATTTTTTTTTTAATGAGGTGCATGTTTTACGTGGGTTTAATTGTTTGCAGTTAGACAGTGGCATGTTTCATGAAAGACTGTTTCTTTCCTCTCCAACAATAAACCTGCTGATTCTTCTGCAGGATTTGTAATGCCATAACTCGAAGCCATCCCCTGAGAAGTGACGTGTACAAATCTGACCTGGACAAGTGTCTCCCCAACATCCACGAAATCCAGGCTGCACACGTCAAACTCAAACAGCTCTGTGTCAATGGTATGCTGGGTTTTCCCTCTTTTATGGGGGTTGCTTTCCTGGCATGCAGTGAATTCCAATTAACCTGGCTGATAGTGACTGTTACTGGAAGTTGTTCTGCAATGTAATTACTGTCCCTGTTGCAGAGCCTTTTGATGAAACCGAAGAGAAGTGGCTGTCCTCACTGGAAAACACTCACTGGTTAGAGTATGTTAGGTTGGTACCATTAATAAAATAATGTTCAGTGGAATATGCAAAGCTTTCAGCACTGTAAATGAGCAGTGCATGAGTTGAAGGATTCTTTAATATATAGATTAGATAAATACAGATAACCCAGGTTTTTTTTGTGGAGTGTGGATTTCTGGTAACTGACAAATCACTTTCTTTTCCTGTCTAGAGCCTTTCTTAAGCATTCTGCTGAGCTTGTCTATATGATGGAGTGTAAGCACATGTCTGTAGTTCTACAAGGTAATACAACACAGAGCATGCTGTAATTATTTGCATTATTGTGGTAATGTAGATAAATGGATTTAGATAAAATCAACTGTAATCTTTATACATAAACCCCATGGCTTCTGAATATCTCAGGCATTTGGGGAACTAGAAGGAAAAATAATTTTGTTACGTATCAGAACCGTAGTATAGTCCATACCATCAAAGGAATATTTTGCTTTGAGTCTTTGTGGGTTTTGTTCTGATAACGATGATAGAATCAAAACCTTAGGGTGAACTTTTGTACTGTGTTAATTGGGCTAATAGTCCCAGCATAAGCAATATGAGTTTAATTCAGAGGTTCTATATACAGAAGTATTTCATTTAGTGCCCAGTCCTTGTGTCTGTGCAAACAGATATTTCAGAGGAAAAGGCACTGAAAAGCTTGCTCATATCTGTAATTCTGTAATTTCTGTAGTTTTTATGAGATCTGTTTAGCTGGTATATCCCACTGTCCCCATGTAATGGCCTTCCAAAAATTGCTTCAGGGTGGAAAAATGTTGAAAATATCTAGCAGCATGAACACTCTCCTCCTCAGCACATCATGGTTTAAGTACTAGGCAGTTGGGTGGGTATTTTTTTCTTGAATGCACTGCTGTGCTGGATACTGCAGGAACCCTTTCTATAATATGAAAAAAGAAGTGTGATTTTCTTCTGGTTTGTTTCCTTTTAAATTATGAGAACAATTAAAACAACCAAAAGTATACTTTAAAGGAAATTCCAGGAAAACTGTGGGACTTAGTTCCCCCTTTTTGCTCTTTGAAATCTAATTCTGTGCATTTACCTTGTGTATTCTGTACATTCTGTATGTTATTTGCAGAGGAAGAGGGACGGGACCTGAGTTGTCTTGCTGCTTCTCTCATTCAAGTCATGCTGGATCCCTATTTTCGAACAATTGTTGGATTTCAAAGCTTAATACAGAAGGAATGGGTCATGGCAGGATATCAATTTTTAGATAGGTGTAACCACTTAAAGAGATCTGACAAAGAGGTAAAAATTAATTATATTTGCATGTGATCACAGTATCTGCTTGAAATCATCCTGAACATTTATTTGTACAGAAATCTAAAAGTAAAAATATGTGTTAATACTTAAAAATCTCATTACAATAGTATCAGAGGAAGTAAGTCTTTTTCCAGGGTAGAGATATCTTTTCTTTGCCCTCTCTAGCTGTGTGAGAATCAGTGAAATACCAGGTGCAATCCAATGGGTTTTTATGTTGCTTCAGGGTTACACATGAAAACATCTCACTGCTACAAACAGTAGCACAGTTCACGTTTCAAGTTGAAACCAAAGGAGGTGAGGAGTGGGGCTGGAGGGAGTAGTTTTGCTGTGTGTTGCACCAATCCCTGTTTCCATCCCTGTGGTGTTATCACTCTGCAGTGCTTTCAGAGCAGGGAGCTGCTGGAGAAGCTGCATGAGCTGACACAGCTGCCGGGAGATGGAAGGAGAGGAGCACAGGGCTCAGCTTCCAGCGCTACCAGCTCATCTTGTTTGGCCTCTTCATGGCAAAAGAGGGCCTGCTAACTGCAGGTGGAAGCATAGAGGACCCCGTTTAGGAAACTTTTGCAGGGACAGTGCCCAGAGTCGCAGAACAGGAACATGCCCAAATGTGGAACCCACAGATAAATCAAGGGCACTGAGCACCAAGCAGAGGAAATGCACAAAGGGATAAAGAAATGAGATGTCAAGAAGGAAATAATGAAAAACAGCTATTTTGGCCCTAGGAAAGGATATCCTGAAGAGTGAAAATGGGAAGGGGAAAATATTTCTAAAGCTTTACATAAATGATGGTTTATACTTTTGCAATTCATGGGCTGCTATGGAAAAGAGATAGAAAATGTGGTGGGAAATTAACATAGCTGAATCATAAGCACTCTAGTCATTTCAAACAAGGAAGTAAATACATTGTGCAAACAAGCCCAAGTAGCAAGGAAGGCTCATACGAGCGCTAATTTGGAAATTATGAGGGACATATAGATGTCAGAAAGGATTTTTTGCAGCTGCATGAGTATGAGGGAATCCCAGGAAAGAACTGACTGTGTTTTTACACAAAAGGAAAAGCTGTGCAAAGGTAGTGCTGAGACAGAAGTGGCTAAACAGGAATCAGATTGGAACAGTTGCACAGAGTCATTAAAAATGCAAGACTCCAGATAGTTGACTGTATGGCAGAGTAACGTACCAATGGTACAGCCAAATACCATAACTGCAGTGAAATTGGTAAGATTTAGGAAAGTCTTAGGATAAATCTGATAATTCCTTGTTTCTTTTCCCAGTCTCCTTTGTTCTTGATGTTCCTTGACTGCGTTTGGCAGCTGCTGGAACAATACCCAGCAGCCTTCGAGTTCTCTGAAGTGTACCTGACCATCCTGTACGACAGCGCCCGCATCTCCTTGTTCGGCACCTTCCTCTTCAACTGCCCTCACCAGCGAGTCAAGGAAAGCACTGTGAGTAGGAGGGGCTGCACCTGCTTGTCCAGCAGGAGTCTGCTGCCCAGCTGCAACCCAGCTAAAGGCTTCCTGTGTATCCTTCAAACTGTCATGCTCTCTTTGGGGCAAAACACTAGGTCCCCAGGTGAATAAAATCATAATGACTTTCAGGTGATCTGTGGAGAGACAGTGACTGACTATTCAAAAAGAAAGTCTATGGGATTTCTTTTTTTTTTCCCCCTAGGAAAATGTTGCTACTCTACATTGTTATTTGTACTCCTCTAGGAAGCAAATCTGTATCTGGAACTCAGAAAGTAGAATGACAGGCAATAAATAGAATTTCATGCTTCAGGCAATCTTTGAAGTCTCTTGACATAATTGTGTAAATAGTTCAAAAAGTTCAAGATGCTGCATAAAGTTCCAATAGTAATGCACAATGGAAGCATTTAGAAAACTGAACACTTAAATTTGTTTTTGAAAACTGGAGCTTATAGAACTGTGTGTAGAAAACATTTGATGCCTGATAAAAGTGAAACTTACTTATTTCATTAAATATTCTCCCTTTAAAGTTGTAGGTAGCAACTTACAAATAAGTAGAGCATTGAGGGATTATTGGTGAATTCTCAAAAGGCCAGTTGGGGGTAAGAGTAAGCCAACAAACTTTTTAATATAATTGAGCAGTAACCACACAAATGCAGAGCAGGTGTTTTCTTCAGCTGTCCTGCTGCTCTGTTGTGCTACCCTGCTACCCAATAGTTACATGCTGGTTTTAAGATTCATGAAGAAGCCCATTTTCTTTGATTTTAATCTGCCTGAATGTTAACTTGTTGCAGGAATTTGCTATAAGCAAAAATATTCAGCTGGGCGATGAGAAAGGCCTCAGGTTTCCGTGTGTTTGGGACTGGTCTCTTCAGTTCTCGAGCCGGGACCGGCTGCTGTTCCACAACCCGTTGTACATCGGGAAGAGCGCGCCCAGCGTGCACAACGGGGCCCTCTGGACCTTCAAGCGCTCCAAGGTAACTGGGGGGGCTCTGATGGGCTGTGCCTGTGGCTGTGCTCACACTCAGGGGTCGTGCTGGGGAGGCTGCAGGTGCCCTTGGATTAGCAGTGGGAGCCTTCACTGTCTTGGCTTCCCAGCCGGAAGAAGTTCTTTTCTGTAGAAGTAAAGATGTAAATTGTTGAGCCTTGTGTTTTAGGACATTTTCTGATGTGGCTGAGTCACTGCCAACATTTGCATTATTTCACCTTTGGAAAAGTGATGACAGGCCACTTTTTCCCCCAGGGCTGTTAGTATTTTCAGTAAATACTGATTACAAGTCAATCATTTGTTGCTAAAAAAACCCCATATGCATTTCTTTTTAAAGGCCACAGTTTGCCCTGTGAGCCCTGCAGTAGTGACTCACAAGCTCAGAACTATTTAAAGGTCACAGCATTTCTCTGGATGATGCACCCTGGCAGTTCAGGGAAATTTGCTATTCCAATGAACGTAGAACTGGAAAACCACAAGTATTTATTTTCTGCAGAAAAACTACAGCTCCACAC
Organism: Sialia sialis; assembly: GCA_009812075.1. Classification (NCBI taxonomy): domain Eukaryota; kingdom Metazoa; phylum Chordata; class Aves; order Passeriformes; family Turdidae; genus Sialia; species Sialia sialis. The sequence continues at coordinate 15,189,786 of VRYO01000100.1, read as the reverse complement.
TGCGAGGTGTCCCCCCAGCACTAAAAAACGGAATCATTGGTGAGCAGGAGTTCCTTCCAAGAAGAAACTCTCTGATACTAAAACTGAAGCCGGACTTTTTCCAGCCAGTGGAGGGGCAGACCCACAGTATGGAGCAGTACTTCAGAGACTGGTTTGCAAAGCCTGTTGATTTGCACGGCATCATTCTGCCCCATCTCTCTGGAACACAAATCAAACTGTGGAAACTCTGCTACTTCCGCTGGGTTCCTGAGGCCCAGATCAACCACGGGGGCTCCATCACCACTTTCCACAGAGTTTCTCTGCTGGCGGACGAGGTGGACATGTTAAACCGCAGCCTGCGACAGTACAAGAGCAACTCCTCCTTGCAAGGCCACTGCTCAGAACTGGATCAAGGCAGGATGTACTTCAGAGCAAATGGTTTAAATGACACCTCAGGCACCCCAGACTTTCTCTCCTCCTCATTCCCATTTTCTCCTGTAGGGAACCTATGCAGACGGAGCATTTTGGGAACACCTTTAAGCAAATTTTTAAGTGGTGCCAAAATCTGGCTATCCACTGAGACACTTGCAAATGAAGACTGAGGTGACGTGGAGGTTTAAAGGTTTGGGAAGAATAGAGCATATCATTTTGTCTTTTCTAACTTAACACTGCTAAATGCGGCATTGAAAGCTGTAATAATTTTTGTATACAAACATACTACGTAAGATTTGCACAAATATTTAAAAGCAAGGCAAGTCATGCTTCAAATCGCACAATTTTGTCTTCAGTAGTTCTCATCTGCTGGGGTTCTGCTCCCCAATTGCTCCTGGTTTGGGGGTTTGGCTCATTACAAGTTATAGAGAGTTTCATTAGCAAATTGAAAGGCTTGGTGTGATTGTTACTGAGGGTTCTGCTTGAAATACCTTCGTTCTCCCAGGTAGTGACTGAAGTGACCCTTTGATAAAACAGCTTGGAAAGCCAAAGTCGTGCAGTGAAGATGAGCTGACAGCTGAAATCTGGGAATATACTATTTTATCAGATTGTCTCATCAGGCGTAATACTTATTGCATAGATACATACCTACGTTCCATGACTGATCACCCTACATTGTGCTAATGCAGTGTATCCATGGAAGGGGTTGCTTCCTTTTCTTTCTCTACCCAAAATGCATTCATTAACAATTAATCAGATTTGTGCTCTTTGTCATGAACTTGACTTCAGACTATAGAAATCCACATCAGGACAATGCACTGTTAACCTTAAAACATTTACTGTAGATATGGTATTGTAGTAGCTTCAGAAGTGCCTTTAATAGGGAGGAAACAGTAGCAGGATTACTCTAATGCAGCTGACAACCCCCTCCAACCTTTTAAAACAGATTGTTGTGGAAAGTTCTTGTTCCATCCCCTGCTTCCCCCACTCCATTTCTGGAAACAGGAGGCATCCAAAAGAAACAGCAGGTGTTCCCTCTTTAAAGTTAAGCTTACTTGTAAGTCCCACAAGATCCTCACCTTTTTATAAGAACACCTCAACTACTCAGCATTATATCCCTGCACAGATCCCAGTTCCTGACAACCCTCTCATTCTTTGGTAGGATGAAGTAGCTTTCAGCAATACCTGAACCCTGCTGGATTCCAGAAAGGAGCACTGGCTCCTCATTGCCATTTCCACAAGGGGTGCAGTCACTGGTGGGCAGGTGCTGCGAGAAGATCAGCGAGTGGTGCCTTTTTCAGATCCCACATCCATAGGGACAGTGCAATGAACAAGCAGTGCCTGAGGCAATTACATCCAACAGCCTCCCTCTGCTTAATGCAGCAGCCTCCTTGTTGTCCTGAAACCTTTTTTAATTATGCATCTCCCTGGATGCTGTGCCACAAAAGGACTCCCAGGGAGAAAGGCAGGAGTGTGAAAATTCCTGGAGGTTGGAGAAATAGTGATGTGACATTCTCATGGGTTAAGGCTCCTGTCAGCTGCCTTCTCTGAACGGCGAGGCTGTATTTTGTATTAAATTATTTCGGTATAAACACCAATGCTGTTTATACTCTGAGCCTCTATCCAGCCTCTGTCCACGTGTTGCCTCACCAGTTAAGGCACCAAAGGCCTTACACGATGGACTCAGTGTTCTCAGTTTTCTCAGTAAGGAAAAAAGAAAGGTGCAGGATGGGAATATCCAGGGTATTGATGTTTAAAAAAAGGGGAGGGGATAGGATTTGGAGGTCTTTGTTTGTTTGTAAACCCAAACTGATCGTCAGCACAGCCTGAATCTGAATCGCAAGGCGGGGTTTGGCTCCCAGGCTGTTCCCTGATCTCCAAGGTGCTGCTGTGCTTGCACTGCTGGGGTTGGAGAGGGAAACAAGGCAGGGCCCAGTGCAAAGGTGAACAATGTCAGGGGAGGGGGCTTCCTTTTTTACCTTACCAAGCTTCCAAACCCTGTTCCTATGCAAAGAAGCAGGCACAGCCATTGTGACAGTGCCAGGTGCTTCTGGACAACTGTTTGTGAGGAAAAAACGTGTGTTCACCTCAGCTGCCTAATTATGCTGTAAGGTGAGCTGAGCATGTTAAATGGTCCACAAACCAGTTGTTTATTTCCAAGCTTGCTGGAGCAGTCATCTCACTTGTTCATTATTCAAACATTTGTATCAGCTTGCTTTTGCCATTCCTCTTCTCCATTAGCTTACTGGTTTTCCTGGGCTGATACTTGACATAAAGACCTCAACCTGTGTGCTTAGTGTCTTTTGGTACCAGTTTTTTTTCTTTTAAAATTACAATTAAAACACTATAGTATCTAGTTTTGTTTTTTTTCTTTCCTTAAAAGTATAACTTTTTTGGTTTAAAGGTACCAAAAATGTGTAAATAAATTACTCCACAAAAGCAGCTGGTGAAATTAAAAAATACTTAGGCTAGTACCCTTTGGGGGAAAAAAATGGGTACTGTATTTAAACAGAATTGTCTTTTGTAAGATTTCGGACATTTCTACATTTCAGTTCTAAGATGTGTACAGATGCTGCACAGGGTCTTTGTATTTTATATATATAGCATGAGAGAGGGTTAAAAATAATATGCCTTTATAATAAACAAAACCTGTCTAAATATCTATTTGCCAAATCGACTTAAAAAGAAACTTTATACCATTCCAGAAAAGGAGTTAGGTAAGCAGAGGCTGATAGGGGGCACCTCCTGCAGAGAGGAAGAAATCCATCTTTCCCTAGACTTGAAGACAAAGTTCTGCTTCCCTGTGTCACATGGCCTTACGGAGGAGTCTGAGCAGCTCTGTGTCTGTGGGAATGAACGTGTGCCTGTGGATGCTGCTGCTTCCTCAGAGTTAAACAGCTCAATACTTCCTGATTCACTTTTGAAAGACAGGTACCAAGTGTTGGTTTTGAAATCTTCTCCACTCTGCATAGTTGCCTTATCAAGTCAGTAGGGACTGTTCAGAATATCTTTAATACTTGCAAAAGCAATTTTAGGGTGTGAGTATGTATCTAACTCCTGAGTACAGAATACTGATATGCAAGTTGTATATATATATGTCTGTGTATATACATGTACACATATTTTCAAATTTTAATTTCTGTTCACCATTTAAAACAAGATAGTGTTAAATGCCATTTTCATGTTGGAAGAGTAGAAAATGCACTGAGAACTGTGTTTTATGTGTATCTGCCCAGGCCTGCACGTGTGCTTCATGTGCAGTTTCCTGCAATACCACTCTGATCAATTAGCTGCCTTGTGTTTTAATGCAAATGTAGCAAGCTGGGCAGACCTCTCAGCTTATTCTCAGATGGAAAGATATTAAAACCAAAAAAAAATCTAACATGTATTCAAGCAAAGGATGAAATCTTAAATTTGCCTCTAACCAAGAGACAGAAATCTGTACCTCAAATTGCTGTAGGCAGTAGGTTTCTAATGCTGTTGCTGTTATGGTTTAGAGTTCACCATTTCAACTGAAACTAAAACCTTTGTGCCTGATAATGATTTACTGAGTAAAGTAGCAGTGGCAGGAAGATTATAAAAGCCTGATGCTGAGTTGTGAATGTGAAGTAAATTAGAGTCAATGAAAGTTCATACCTTTACACACTGAACTTCAGGGGGTTTTCTTTCCCTTCCCCTAACAAAAAATAAATTGTGTGTGAGTGGTTTTTTTCCAAGAATAGCATGGACTCTGTGCTATAGAAAGATGATTAATAAAAATGATGTGCAAATTATCTTGTTTCTTGCTATTGTTCTATTATAGTGTCTGCAGTTTGCATGATGATCAGAATTTCTGATAGCAGGGAACTTACTGTAAGAATGAAGACTCCAGAGAAAAGATGTTGGTTGTGTGTAAAAAGAGAAACCCACGGGATTTTGGTGTTTTAAAAGGAAATTCGTCTTTTTAGTTCCAATTGACTGACATACTTCTGAAAGAGCAAACACATCAATTTTACTGAGGCAGAATTGACTATACTGAGTGTGGTCATTTTGGCACGGACCAACTCCTGTCTACTACCAGAAATATTTCCCATTATACAGGAAATCCAGATACAACAGAAGGGGCTGTTAAATAAATTAACCTTTCATACATAGCAGCACCTTAGAACAGCATTAATGCTTTATGCCCTGCTCTCTGCCATCCTTGAACACCTGTATCTGTTTATGTACAAATGCAAAATTCCAATACAAAATGGTAAGAGGGGACAGGCAGAGAACCACACTGGACCTGACAATCCTGGCAAGGGGCTGAAGGAGACTTGCCCAGCATAATGAATTTAGGCCACAAGGGCACCATGGAAATGAGCAGGACCTGATGGCCCAGGTTCTGTAGAGATCTTCTCAGGGCATACCAGTCTGAAGGCAGCTCTTCTCTTCAGTGGGCAAGCCCCAGATCACCTCAGAGAATAAGTTAGGAATTGTGGAGAGAAGGCAATGGCTCTGCTCTTCTAAACACAAAGTGACCTGCAGTAAATCATACTGTTTCCTCAAATTACATTTTAGAATGTTTTGTACTAAAAAGGACTACAGTAATGTTCCAAGAAACCAGAATTTTAGAACAAACTACTTTTAATAAGCATCAGCAGCCAGTGGTGTGTGCTGCCCGTTCCTTCAAGAACACCCAAGTTCCGCACATGATCCGACCTCTGTCAGGCGTTTGCTCTTGCCTCCAACGTCCTGCACATGACAAACCTCCACTGCAGCCCCCAGCTTGTGCAGCTCACTCAGCCACAGCATCTGCTTGGGAGACAGGCGGTCGTGCGGGCCCTTCACCTCCACCAGCTGCAAGGAAAGGGGGATGGTTACCACTGTGTCCCTAGAGAAACCGGAAGATCATTAGCTCCCACATGAGAAGTATTTTTTTACAGCTGCTAGTTGCAACAAAAGTAATAGAGATTTTAGCACAAGGGAAGGTGCAGTGGGTGCTGAATTATTACCCCATATTTCAAAATTTAACTGTAAGAGAATGAAATTTTATATAGTAAATATCCAGCAAAACACAGACAGAAGCACTGTCGGTGAATTAAGATCTCTCATACTGAAATAGTAATTGTCTGCACCCTCACTTGTTCCAGCTGATACTGACAGCAATTTATTCAGGTGTTCTAGAGAAATAATTTCTGCTATTCAGCTCTGTATCATAAACACGTAACAAGTTGCTCCAACAGATGAGATGTCCAATAGTCTTCAAGTAGCTATTTCACTACCATGCAAGGCACTATCCATGACTGTTTACTCAGTTTCTGTAGCAGACAGACAGTTGTTGTAGACTCAAATAGTCCAGATTTTGTCTAAGTGGTGGCAGTAGAACTCCCTCCTAAAAGTGTGGCTGATTGGTGACAGGTGCTTTACATTATGATTAATCAAAGACCTTTTCCAAACCAGCCTGTCGATCATTGCTGCTCCCCATGCCCATTAAATCTCCAGCAGAGCCGCTGGAGGAGCAGATAATCACCCACTGCTCCGTGGGGGCAGGGCAGCCGAGCTGCAGATCTGTCTCCACCGCCACAGGAAATCACAACTTGTGTAGGCTGACAAATGCAAGGTTTTACACGAGGAAAGGCAACTGAGCACTGAGTATTCCTGCGCTTCCCACGCACCTTGAAGTGCTGGCTGTGGGAGCGCCACACCAGCAGGTCGGGCAGCCCCCCCCGGCAGTGCCGCAGGTCCCTAGAAAGCCGCCGGAAAACGCCACTCAGGAACGCTCCTCCAAGGCAAGAGACCAGGCTCTGCAAGAGAAGGTTTGCTGGTTGGTTGGGGTTGGTTTTAATTTCCCGCAGAACCCTTGCAAGAATACTGGAGGGCCTGGCTCAGCTCTTTGTTTAGTCTGGTGTAACAAGAAACATTAAGTAGATGTTTTTTACTTGGATTTCCCTGCTGTGTTCCCAGCTACTGTTGCAGAAAAAGTGGCCATATGAGAAAATTATAACAACTACCTTTCAGAAACAGTGACTTCAATCCAATAATCCCTAATCCCAATTCCTCCCTCCCACCACTCTCCATCTGCCATGGCTCAGTGCCTCAATACAACCTGGGAGCACACAAGGGCCATGTGTAATTGAATGTCAAACCTAATTGGAGTGCCCATGCTGGACAACAGTTACTTACCTGGACTTGCTGGAGGGAATTAAAACGTCCCCAGTTAACCAGGGCTGCTGCTTTTCCCTCCTGAGTGGTCCAGACATCAGCAACCAACTTTGCTAGTGTCTCTGAGGAAGCTGTGTGAAGCTGCTGGAGTCTGGCCTCAATGACAGCCTTCCTGTTCTCATAGAAGCTGTCAGTGTATAAATCCAGAGGGTATGTCTGAATGAAAAGGCAAATACAGGTGTCAAGAACTGCCACCACAGCAGCTATTCCCAGAATGACAATGTCCTGCTTCATATTTTTTGTGAACTACAAAGTCACTCAAACATGGAGCTGATTTACCTTGAACATACCCACCACATAAATATTTATAAAATGGGGGAAAATTTGCACGTGTTTTACCACCCCGTGCAACAAACACTGGCCACATCTCGACCTCTGCTCTGTTGTTTTGAGCTCTAGACAGGTTTCCTTTAACAGACAAAGAATTCTGTGCATTCCCAGTGCTCCGAGCAGTAGTTCCAGGCAGGATCTGGAATCAGAATCAAGACTGCTCAGGCACGGTGAGCAGTTTGAGGAACAAAGCCGTGATGAAGCTGGGGCGGATCCTCCAGTGCCTACAGGAAGAGTCCCGGGACAGCGCTGAACACACAGCGTGTAAAAAGCCCCTGCAGCAATTCAGCTTTGTCACTGCTGAACAGGCAGGGCCTGAGAGCCACCAGCTTTTTAAAAGCATATGCAGAGTGCTTAGGAAACAGCCTTACACAAACAGTGCTACACATAATCCCACACAATACAGCCTGGTAATGATACAGGGAATCAGGTGTGAGGTGTCAGCTCATCATTGTTGATGCCTGAGGATCATGATAGCTTTGCTCTGCATTAATAAGGACAAGAGGAGCTATTTGTATGAATTCCATTTCACAGTTTTGTATGGCCTTTGGAGTTACAGCTTCCCCCTTCTTGTCCTACTTGTGAGCCTGATGGTTTTCAGGTCAACCACAAGGACTTCTGCTTCAGATGGTGAAGAAAAATAAACCCATGAGTTCACCTGAAGTCATTCACCTTAGGGTGTTACAGGGAGCTGTTGGAGAGGGCTGTGTAATGTTGTTTGCTTGCTTCTTTCTTTGTCAAAAAGGAGGGACGATCCCAAAGAAATGGTGGGGTGGGTGGGAGTGTTAACAAACCTCCGTTTGAAAATAAGGCTCTTGAAAAGAAACAGAGTTCATTTTTTTACAATGGAATGTGTAATCTTCTAATGAGAGCAGCTAGGCTGGGGCATGGCAGCGTTTCTCCACTGGCTATCAAGGGCACCTTGCCCAGTGAGCTCAGCTACAGGACACAAACATTTAACCAGACCAATCCCATCCTCTCTGACTGTGAATCCAATCTGACACACAACTGGTTACTGAGGAGGTCCTTGGCAGTACACCAAATGATAAAATGAAGGAAACACTTAGATCTATCTGGAAAGTCCCTTAGAATAAAATGTTAATCTAATCTCAAATAACATTTTTAACATGGTTATAGAGTCTACAGCAATAGGTAAATTAACTAACTAAAGAAAGCCTTTCAAAATTACCTGATAGGAAGTTCTGAACACGTCAGGTATGTCATCCATGAAAACAATATCCCACATAAGAATCCCATACAATGTAATAAACGTTGAGCCTTCCCCATGAATACCTAAATGGCAGAATTTAATAGAAATGGAAACATTAGTTTCTATAGCAATGTCATATGAAGAGGTACTGAACCATCACCACCCAAAGCAGAAATATGCCATGTTCAGGTTCATGGGAGCTGGTGTCAGCACACATTCTCGCTGCAGCTGCAAGTGCAGTTCATTCCGCCCTATTCCCCAAGCCTGCTGCTCCCAGGCCAGGGGACTTCAGCTGCAGCACAGTTTCCATCCCTACCTGGCCCCCACAAAGATTACTGGGCTAACTCTGACAATTTTTAATACGAAACCTTTTTAACATTAAAAAATATATAATATGGATGATAATAATAATATATTCAAAACATGACATATATTTATAGTATATCATTAGATCTTGTACAAAATATTCTTCTAAATGCCTGCTCTATTTTATCATAAATATTATATATTGTGCCTTTTTTATGTATACATATTTTTATATGTGAATACCTTTGTGTTCATGCATGTATACATGTGATCCTATGCATGTTTACATGTTCATGCACACATACAAGTATGTGAAAATAACACATCAAGGACACCAAGGAGGGCTTCTTTGAATACCTCAACACCAAAAGGAAAACTCAGGCTAATATGGGCCTGCTGCTAAATGGAGGGGAGCCCTGATAATAGGGGACAGAGCAAGGCTCTGGAACACCTTCCTTGCACTGGTCTTCACTGCCAAGACCAGCCCTCAGGTATGTCTGACCCAGGAGACTTGGGAACAGGAATGTTGGAAAACCTTCCTTGGTTCAGGAGGCTTAGAGAACATCAAGGCAAACTTGACATCCACGAGTCCGTGGGCTCTGAGAGCTTGCACCCAGAGGTGCTGAGAGTGGGCAGACATCATGGTGAGGCCACTCACACCATCTTTGGAAGGTGGTGGCCGTCAGGAAAGTTGCCAGAAGAAAGCAAATGTCACCTGTTCTGCAGAAAGGGAAAGGAGGACCCAGGGAAGTCTTGGCCAATCAGCCTCACTCCAATCCCTGGAAAGGTGACAGAGTGCCTCACTTTGGGAGCCATCTCTGTCCACAAGGATGACAAGAAAGTGATCGTGAGTGATCAGCATGGATTCACTACAATTAAATAATGCCGGAATCTGACTGCCTTCTACAATGAAGTGCTGTGCACTGGGACAGGCTGCCAGAGACGCTGTGGAGTCTCCCTCACTGGAGCTATTTCACAGCAATCGTGTACCATGTGCTCCAGAACGACTCTGCTTGAGCAGGGAGGTTGGATCAGATGACCCAACTGTGAGCCCTTCCAACCCAAACCATTCAGAGGTTCTGTCATTCTGTATGAACATAGAGAGACACATATATGCATGAATATATATATGTATATATATGCAAACACAAGGAAACATTTTTTCACTGTGAAGGTGATGAAGCACTGGCACAGGCTGCCCAGAGAGGCTGTGGACTCACCCTCCTTGGGGATATTCTAAAGCTGGACATGGTCTGGGAGAGTTGGCTCTTGGACAAGGCTCTTGGAAAAGGCTCTTGGACAACCCCCAAAGCTCCCTGTCAACCTCAGCCACTCTGTGATGTGTGTTTGTTATCAGTCTGTTAGTGCAATATATTATCTGTAGTAGTATACATAATGTTACATGTCACACGTGCGGATCCCAGAATATGGGTGTTACTATATACCATATAATATAGTGTATATGCATTATACATGCATGATACCTCATACATATGAGAGAGTGTGTGTGGGGGGGGGTGTGTGCATGGAGCTGGCACAGGCATTCTGAATCATCACTAAACCACACATGGCCACTGTGTGCTAAAAACAGCACTGAGCCAGGAAGACCAATGGTGAGTGGGTGGGAGTGAGGAAATGAGTGGGGATTTCAGCACTATTCTCCCAAATTCTAAATATTGTTCCCTTCCTACTTACCTTTTTTTTGATATGGACACTTTTGCTGCAACAGTATTATCAATAAAATAAAACTATATTGCAATATATATTTTATAGAAAGCTACAAATTTAAAAATAATCTGCTTACCTTTCTGAATTTTACTTTTTTCCTGTAAAACAGACCTATATATTCTTACTAGCTCTTGGCTTTTCATAGCTCCTAAATTGTAAAAATACATGAAAAAACTACTAACAGAGCCTTTAAAAAAATCCTGCAGTGTTGTGATATTGGTATATACTGTTTTCATGGTCATCATGGTACCAAAAATCAGTGCATGTTTAAATTTCCTTAGTGACACTCCCTTAAATGATAATGGTGTTTTACCCTTAGCTGATCAATGGTAAGGAAAGCAATTTTCTTTGCAGATGAAGAAAAAACACTGAGGTTTTTCCCAACATATTTCAAAACCGTCTTTAGTAACTGAAGGCAGCAAATCATTAAAGGCCAGGAAGCAGGTCAGGTTGAAAATATATATTAGAACACTTTGGTAAGGAAGTGATGTATTAGAGGTGTTTGGGAAGGAAACAGAATCAGCCTAAAATCTGGTCTATTAACTAAACTGATTAGTAAATAGTTTCTTTACTTACTCCCACAGTTATTTTACTGCAAAATATCCCCAAACCAACAGTACTGTTACCCTGATCGAAACCATTCCTCCTGTAATGAGTTAATGCCAGCTCCTCAACTGAGCACATGACTGTGGACACCCTGCAGTCTTCGCCTTCTTCTCCATCACCAATATCCTCCATGAGAAACACAGATTTTCCCATTCCTGTCTGAGGACACATCTTTCCACTGATCGTAACCTGAACGTATTAAAACATTTGGTTACTTTCCAGCATCACATTTTAAAAGCTTTAGCCCAAAATTCCCCCTTCAGTTATCTTAAAATCAGAACTAGATTTGTTTCCAAAAATCAGCGGAATAAAATTTAACCCATCACTCCTGTGTAATCATATTGTTTAGCTTTTATAAGAAAACAAATGTCTAGCAAAAAATTCCGGGCAGATGGGAATGTAGATTTGTATATGCCGGACCAGGAGCAAAGCCACAGTAAACTAAAGAGACAGACTCTGGGCTGAGACAAAGAAGGGCTGCAGGGAGACATGTCATGAGGAGGCTGAGAGAGGAAGTGAGGCTCTGTTCTGATTTTGCCCAGACAGAATTAGCTGTACAATGGTATGGAAAAGATAGATTCTTTTAAAAATCCATTCTAATATGATGCAAGTGCCCCACATGGAATATTTGCATAACACATATTTAGAATGCATAACTTCCAAAGGTTCCTAAAAGAACAGTGGCATTTTTTAGCCATTAATCTAATGCTGACAACATGCTAAGGCTGTTACTTTCTCTAGCACACAGAATGCTTGGCCTGCAGCCACCAGAGGCAATGCATTGATCTGATCAGACTCTTCAGCCAGAAGGGCTCTGAGGGCATTACCGATAAATAAGTGGAGTTCATGGCTGATCACACCCATAACAAATATAAAGCAATGCAAATTAGATCAGTGCACAGCTGACTAACTTCAGATAAGAAGCTGACAGTGTAGAAGTATTTGATTACAAGAGGCTTTTGTTTTAGAAACACATTTGTATTCCTTTTCCGGCACGTCAGTCAGAGGCTGGTGCACAGCATGTAGCAAGTCTCCCAGATTACTTTTCCTTGTCAGAAGTAAAAAGAGCTCCCGAGTTGCTGCTCCCTTGCTTACGTGTGTCACATCCTGCACGGTAAGGATGGGCAGGTCCTGCAGCAGGCCCTGGAACTGCTTGCAGCTGGGGGAGTCCCTGATGCGAAGGGCGCGCTGGCACAGGGACAGGCGGTGCCCAGTGCGCACAGCTGGGTCTGCCAGGCCCCTCCGGATGCAGCCAATGGCCTGGCAAACAGCAAGGGGACAAAGAGCAATTTACAGAGACCTCTACACACCTCTCTGTACAAGAGCAACTGATTCAAGCACACAAACATGAGTGTAAGAAAGAGTGTACAGGAACAGGGCCACCTTGCAAACTGATGCGGTGAAGTTCTAACCAACAAGTAACTTTTTGCACAGGGAGGCTTCTGGATTCAAATTTATATTAGTACAGTAAAAAAAATTCCTCTCAATTTCTACTGATCAGTATAAGATTAAGGAAGTGGATTCATTTTCTTAGTTGAAACTGGTTTTCTGACCTTAAGATTCCTAAAAAAATCTGTATTTTTAGGAGAGTCTACTCCACTGTTGTTTCCACAAGAAAGACTTAAGAAAATGTTTTCACACAATGCCTGCAGTGTTTCTAGCTTTCCAGCAGCAGTTGTGAAGTACCTTCTTAGTGTTTTTCAAGTGCTGATGTAAATTCAGAGCCAGTCGATCCCACCATCTCCCTCTGCTGTCAGCACAATACACATCCTGGGCCAGGAGGCTCTGCAGCTGCTGCACTGCTTCCTGTAGCAATGGGATTGTATTCCATTACAAAACCAAGTTCAAGTTAGCTTGTCATCTTCCCTTCTAACTAATGAATACTACAGAAACTTTGTCTTTGGACAATCCAAACCTACTTTTTACTACACTACCCAATATACCCATTTCAGACCCATCTGTGTATCTTAAAAACTCTAGAATAGAGATATTTTTATGTAAATTTAAAGGTTAGCTATCAAATATACAGTATTTTTATCCTTTCTATATCCCTTATTGTATATGAAAGGTATCTGAAGCATTACTTGTTGCTTTTTTGCAGAGGTGAAGTCTTTTTCACAACAATCTGATTAACATGTAAGTCAGAGGCCTTTGGAGATGTGAATTCCCAAAGGCAGCGGTAAGGATTTCTAGAAGACTTTCTTCCAAGATTTCTCTTATTTAAAAGCAATAGCCAAATCTAGTGAAACACGGATATCTTTAAATAATGAAACAAGCACATCTCAGCAATAGTTTTATGGTGTATTACATATGGTAGATCTTCAAACCATAAGCAGAAATCAAAACAATTTAACTTTCTAAAGCAGCACAAAAAAAGTGATCTTTTCCCTTAAAAGTAACCTGTTACTAGAACCACAGCAAGCCCTGGCAAACATTAACACCATTTTCCAGCCACATCAGAAATGTAAATTGATGCACAAAAATTCAGCTGATATTTCTCTTCCCCTCACCACTTTACCTTATACTTGTGAAGTCTCTGCAGAATTTCAACTCCTTGAGAAAGGATTCTTGTGTACACCCAGCCAACTGTGAAACGTCGCAGGTAATCAGGTAAAATTCTGTGATAGCTGAAAAACAAGAGCAGTTCAGATCGATTTCATTATGTCAGTTTTACTAAGAATATTTATATCTAAAGCATTTACCAAATTAAATGCCATATATATCCAAACTGATCTGAAATCAGTATCCCAGCTGCGAAGTCTAGAACCCAAAGGTAAGACAACAGTTTGGCTTAGGGAGCAGGTACAAGCTGCACTTGCACAGCATATTTTAGTTTCAACACCAGTAGAATTATCAGTTAACCAGTTTTACAACAGACACAAAACAGTAACTTACTACATCATATTTTGTTACCAACTCATTCTCATAAGTCAGCAGTTTAACTTCAGAAACAAAGCTGGACAAAAGAAAAAGTCTTGAACAGGAATTTCCTGCCATAAAAGAAGACTAACACAGGCACCTCTGTGTTTTAGGACAAAGTCTTTTGAATGCTTTATTAAAAATCAAAATAGATCTTTCTACTATATTCAGTGTAAAATGGAACAGCCCTCCAGGTTAACCTCCATGAATTTTATTTTAAATCAGTTGCCATGGAATTTAATATAATGCCAAACATAATGCAAACTTGTGGAGCATCATTGTGCCAGAAAACAAAAGAAAACTGCAAAGAAACAAAGTAAAAGAAAAACTGATGAAGAACACTTCAAACCCAATACATGTTATTTCAGTTCTCAGATATCCTGTAACATTTCCTGAGCAACACCCACTTGGAGACCTAAAGACATGGATAACCCAGCATCTCTTCTCATAACATTTGCAACATCTTTTTGTTCACAGGCAATTTTAATTTCTGTTTATTGTCATTTGTTTGAAAGCCATTAAAAAAGCTCAATGACAAGGGAAAAATAAGGCTCTTGTTCTCCTGCACTGTGCACAGAACAGAACTGCTTTAGTGCTATATCTATGCCTACCAACTCTTCCCCATGATTTTATAAAAATGGTCTTTTCATATTGTGACTTAAAAGCTAATCAGTCACGAAGTTCCAAGCTTTCAGGATCATTGAAGTCTCTTGCTTTATCAGGTTTAAATTACACCCCTAGTTGATAAGCCTCTCTCCAAAGGAAAATTACCCAAGACAATACACTCAGCAGTTTCCAGTTCACTACCTCAAAGAGGGGTGATTCTTCAGTTCATTCCAGGTTTCTTTAGCACACAAATAGAGACGATTAGCTTCTTCCCAGTTCCCATTTACCACAGAGGTGGCTATATCATTTGACAGATGAACAGCAGTTGCATACCTGTGGTAAAAAACAACAACTTTATTACGGTTAAGAAGCATTTATATCTGAAAGAAATAAATTCTTTCCCTTCCAGTTTTCAAAGACTTTTAACCATCCAAATGCATGCATGCAGCCATCTTTATTTCTAACCTTTAGAATTAGCAGAGTTTAAACTAGCAGGGTGCATTATGTTTAAATTTACTTAACACTAGAGAATAAAATTTTTGTTTAGCTCAGAATCAGCACAGTAAATGAAGAAACAGCTTTCATCACATGATCATGAAGCAAATAAATAAGCTATTTTGTTTCAAAGTACAAGCCACTGTGTATTACAAGTTCTATCTCGACACAAAAATGTACTTAAAATAATTGCAAAATTAACACTTCTAGATATTTACATCTGGAGTTCTACATTTGAATTCTTATTTGCCTGCACATGTCTTGCAGTAAAGCTTTTTTAGAAATGAACAGAGTTCCAAGTTGCCAAAGCTCTCCCTACCTGATGAGATCCTCTCTGTCCTGGAAGACCTGTGTTTTCCTGTTCACTGTGTAACTGGGGAACACCATATGCCCCATGTTTGCCCTAAAGACTGTGAAGAGCAGGCCTTGCCCAGCAGTGCTGGCTTCTTCCTCCTCCAGTGAATCAGGCAGTGAAAACAGCAGCAGAATTCGGGAAAAGACAGACCGAACACCTTTGCAGACCCTGATACATTTTCCAGCCAGGTTCTTCACCCTGGAAGGACAAATAAAAAATATTATATAACATGGTTTTTACCATGACTTATAAAAACTTAAATATACTGAATGAAGTATGAGAACAATTTTTTTCAAGACAATTAATGCATAAACTTGATTTTCCTTGAAAGAAGCAGAGAGACTATGCAGTTTAGAATTCACCTTTCCCTTTGACTCTCTGTGAATTGAAATGTAATGCCACCTTTTTTATTAATAAATTTACTAAATGCATTCCTCTCTTGACAAAGCATCTAGATTTCAGTAATTTGAAGAACAACTTCAATTTATCTGTAAACATTTACCTTTTTAAAATCACTGTCCCAATACCAGCCTGACTCCTGCTGAATATCGAACGCTGCTTTGACAACTTCAGAAAATCATCCACAAGCTGCTGTTTCTGACCATTTGGGTTTGGCAAGTGAAAGACTTTTGCCAGTGTTCTTAGTTCAGGGGCTGAAAGCAAATCCAACCCTTCACACAGGTCTTCCAATTCAGATTCTAGAAGTAAAATTATCCACATATTATCATTGTGTTATACACATACACTCAAGCAACAGCTCAGAGTACATTCATACAATCAAATTAGTACTAATCTAATGATTTCACTTTGATGCCCAAAAGATAGGCTGGAAATAAAACCCTATAGACCAATGTCTGTAGAGTAGATATTTGTTTACTGCAGCGCTGGAGGTGAAGGGGATTTCTCCTCCTAACTCACCCTCCTTTGTCAATTGCTGTGGTATATTTACACAGTATTACTCTGTCATTATAGTATCATCATATACGCACCGGAACTAATTTACATGGTTATTAGATAGTTCTTTTGCACTGTGCTTGCACCTCTCCAGTTTGGGAAGCATCAGGGGGTCTTTGAAGAAGGCTTCCAAAGTCTTCTTCATATCTAACTTTTCAACTTTGTTTTTGGAGCATGCACAGCTGTGGTGCTCCTTGGTCCATCTGGTCCTAACCAAATTCTAATTGGTTCTTCATTTGCCAATTCCTCATTAGCACTATACTTACATATGTCTGAAACCATTCACCTGGTGAGTTGTTTTTCTTCTTGTTTTGTCTATTCAGCATTAAGCAACTAGTTAACCATACACTCCATTACACTGTATAGGAAGTTATTTATATTAGGTTATATAGCTATAAAAGTTATGATTCGGGTTATATTGGTATCAGGTTATATGGATGTATAAAAAGTCGGGATTTAGGTTATATTGATATCAGGTTATATAGATATATCAGGTTACATTGATATCTTATAATTCAAGTTATATTAGCACCTTGTAACTTTGACTTGTTATATAGGCATCAGGTTTTTAAAAAATGTATTAGTAAATACAATCTGGTTCACCCTGAAATTTTTCTGCATCTTCTGCTGGACCATTTCACAGGTCTACTTCGAAAGAATGGAACAACCAGAAAAAAGAACACCCTTTACAACTTCAAAACAACTGCAAAGATTAAAAAAATTATGTTGAATTATTTAGAAAAATTCTGTCCAGAAAAACTGGTCCTCTCCATTATCTAATTTGCACTATTTGTATTTTCACAAGACCACTCATCTACCTGAAGCCTTTATTCTGTTCCCCTATTCTCTTTCCTAGGCACAGACAGCATGTAGTGCACTGATCTCTAACACGCCACAACTTCAGATTGTATTTGTAGTATTTTAAAGGTTTATTAAGGCTGGCCTTACCTGTTTGTAGAAATCTGGCCTCAGCCAGTTCTTCGATTATGGGTGACAAATCCATGCTTATCTCCCCATACTCTATTTTGTTCACCTTTAACCAGTTCAGCTTGCGTTTAAAAAGTCTCACATACAACTTCTGTCCACCAACTGCAAATTTTATTTAAAGCAGGGAAGGACAAAAAGAAGAGTAAATTCTAAACACAGTGATGTAAGAAAAATTACTTTGATGTAAGTACTCTCTAAAGCACATTTTAAATCTCCCCATGTTGTACAAGCAGACTTGATAAAATACCAATCTTACTTTTCCAAGTAATTAATAAGTTTATTAGAATCTTTAAGTTTTGTAGGTGGAAAAGTATTACAACGTATTTTGTAAGTAATGTACAGTACTAAAATGCATTTAGACATGTGTACCCTTCAAGAAATACTTAGTTTTATAGAAAAAGAACTTCATTTTTCAACTCTGCATTCTGTGTTGTTTTGCTTTCTTACACAGTCATTCAATAACCAAATATTTCATGCTAGGGAACAAAAGAAGCTGCAGTCTGACAGAATAATTTCATAATCACAGAACACCTCTCTGCACAGCATTCTTCAGATTCTTATTTTTACAAAGATAAGCCAAATTATACTAATATATCTACTGAAAATAATGAGGAAAAAACCCTCCTATTAATTTGATTTTTATCAGGGAAGTATTCCTTTTAAAAAGACTTTTAAAATACTAACAATGCTGAAATTCAACAAAATAGCTTAATAAATTTTAGCTGAAAATAATCTAGCTATTATTACTTCATTCAACAACCTTTCAAATACTTAATTCAACCCCGATTAACTTCTAAATTTTTTACCCGTATGCTGCTGCTGCTTAACTGAAACTGATCATTAATAAAAAAACAATGAAACACTACCAGAACTAGATATACTTAAGAAATGGCAGATAAACACTAAATATTTATTTAACAATTCTCCTGTTCTTATAAAACTTTTTCAGCCTTGTATTTAATAGAATCTTTCCAGGATCACTTCACTGGGAGAACTACGTTCAGACACATAAGCTTGTCATTTTCTCTGGGGACTTATGACTCCTTTAAAGTTTGTCCCCAGTTTTTATCATTCTGGAGAAAGCAAGAAGGATGACATATGGACATTTTTTCTTCAGACCATGGACTGATCGAACTAGTGCTGCAATAATAATTTTGTAATAAGCCTCATGAACTTACACTGAGTGAGAGAAAACTTACTGAAGAATGGTAGACATTTCAGCAGAAAATAAATAAATACTGGAAAATACCTATATTCAAGCAACTTCATAGTACTAAGGAGGTGTGTAGGCTTTTTTGTGTTATGATAACTGAAAGACAACACTTGGTAGAAACTTCTCATGTGAGACAGATAACTCATCTACCTGAACTTTTAAAGTATCCTGCCTGGTATTTCTTGAAGGCAATGACACACATCTGTCAGTTGTCCAGGATTTGTTATCTATGGACTTAGTGCTATCCTTCACTTCTCACAGCTCAACTCAACTGCTGCATCTTTCCTACCCTGTAAAGAGAGATTGTTTCATCCATGACCCTCACATCCAGTGCAGACATGGATTTATGAGCACCACTTTGCAGTAATTCTTTCTGTATTCCCAACTCACATGGGAGAGGAATTCTGAAATTACACTACTGAAAGAGAAACAAGTTATTTTATCTAACAGAACAAGCTCCTGCTACTGATCAGTGTTCTTCATGTCCAGGGTACAGAGTGTGGAAATGGGGAACATCTCTTCTAGTGTTTGTCCAAGTAGCCAATACCTGCATACTCTACTGGCCTAACTGTGAGTTTATTCCTGGCTCTTTGGATGTGATTGATGTGCATCTACTGCTTGCCCCAGAGAGCCAGAGCTGCTGCTTTCCTTCTTTATATATTCCCCTTTGACTAACTCAAGATAAACAAGGCGTTCTCAAGCTCCTAGATGTCACTACTCTAATATTATGGTCTAGAGCACACCAATGAGCCCTGCAGACCGTCCCCCCGTCCCCAGGTTTGGCTGCTTGTGTCCATGGCCCAGCTCAGATCCATGAAGATGCAAGCCAGGCTGCTGGGAGGGCTGTGTGAGGCTGTTCCCTGCTCCAATTCTCTCAGGAGCTGTACCTAACACCATTAGAACAGTTTATCAACAAAAAGCCACTGAGGCACATCTCCTCAGAAAAAGGAGCTTCTTCCCATAAAAAATTCATCAAGTTTAATTGTCAATTGATATAGCACTTCTCACATAAAACTGTGTAACAATGTTCTCTACAAGAGGGAATATAGAAACGTATTTTTTAAAAAAAGATACCTGATAATTTGTAGAACTTGGTTACAATGTTCAAATCTTGTTCATTAAATAGTCTGACATCATCTTCATTCTCCAATACTGCTCGCAGCACTACTAAAAAGTTCTGGAGGTAGTATGGGTGACCAGGAGAGCTGGGCACAGAGAGGACCTCATCTATTTTGTCTAGAATGTCTGCAGTGGAATCCTGAGACTCTGCCTTTTCCACAGTTTCTAACAAAGTATGGTTCAGGTCATTCTTAAAGTCTTCAAGAACTTCCACAGGAAGTATCTCTGCCTCATCCCTGCTAAAGCAATTTTCTGTCCCACAGTTCACTTCTGTCTTTGAAGAAGAAGCAACCTCAATGTGAGGCTGAGTCTCGATTTCCAAATTATTGGTGAGCTCTGCTGAAGTATGGATGGCTAGAGATGTTTCAAATTTATCAGGACTAAGTATTCCACCTTCAGATCTGCTTTCTGCTTCGGTGCTCCTTGTACCAGATGGGAACTTTTTGCCACTACTGTTATCAGCCTGTAAAGGTACTTGAACCATATCTACAGGGTCTTCTTCATAACATTTGTTTATTTCATTTTGAAATTCAGGTTCCCTCTTTGAAAAATTTTGCTCCTGGTGCTCTCTCTGAGAAGGCTGATTTTCTTTCTGAGAACTCTGCCCAGCATCAATCTCATCACCATCACCATCATCCAGAGCTGCAGCACTTCCACAGGCACTGTGACCAGCTAGAGGGGAAGAGTCGATCTCTTCATACAAGACTCGTTTTCCTCCCCGCAGGCAGCGTCTTCTGGACAGTTTGGAAGACAAACTTCCCAAGGAGACTGTTCTAACTGTTCGAGCCTGGGATTCATTGTTACCACTAAAGACTGAACTATTACTGCTAAAATAAGGACTTGTCTGTTGTGCTGCACTCCCTCCTGCTTTCAATAAATTACTTTTGGAAGGACTTTTTTCTAGATTTAAGACGTTTTTTGAAAAATATGAGCTGGAATTATTGCTTAGATTTGCAGCTGGGGGACCCTTACTCCCAAAAGAATTCAGTGTAGCATCAGTGGCACTAATCTCACTATGGTTTCCCTGACATATTTCATCAATGTGCTTATTTATTCCATATCTTGGCACCACTTGCCCACACATGGGACAGTTAATTTTGGTAGGGGGGACATTGTTAAAAACGGAAGTAATAGAGGATGATGCTGAAGGCGTAGATGGTGTTCCTGTAACTTCTACTTTTTTTGGTGTTTCTTTTCTCTTCTTATTTTTACTGAGTGACAAACTTATTCGGGATCTTTTGATTCCTGCAGACCTAGCTTCTGCCATTACAAAACTTCACAGAGATTACATGGCACAGACAACTCCATTCAGGCCATATTTCTTTATTCTGTATTATTTTAAAACACTTTTCTTGACTTTTCCTTTTTCATCTGGAATCCTTTGACATGCTTTGAAAAAGAAAAATACATTGAATGAGTGGTCATCTAAGGTACCAGATGCAACCAAAATGAACAGAGGACAAGCAGAGAAGTCAATTCCTAACTTGCGATGCTGCTGTCCTTTAACTTGCCTTACCAGGCAGGGAAGCACACCACAGGCAAGCTGAGCACTGCAGCCACCTTTAAATGCCTTAATAAATGGAGAATAAATCTCATTTTTTCATGGAATTCAAACAGGCAAATAGGCAATTTTCACAGAATACTTGAAAGGCACCTCTGGAGATCATCCAGTCCAACACTCCTGCCGAGGCAGGGCCACCTGGAGCAGGTAACACAGGAACATGTCCAAGTGGGTTTGGAATGTCTGCAGAGAAAGAGACTCCATGACCACCCCCGGGCAAGCTCTTCCAGTGCTCAGCTACCCTCAATGTGCAGAAGTTCTCCCTCATGCTGAGGTGAAACTTCTTGTCTTTTAGTTTATGGCCACTGCTCCTCGTCCTGTCATTAGGAACATTTTACCATTGTCTTGTACGCTACTGACAGACTATTTTGGGTGCCAAGCATCCCTTTCCAGAGCACTCACCGGGCTGCACCGCAGCCCTCAGTCCCACAGCTGCCGTGCCTGCCCGAGTCCCTGGTGCGCCTGGACCAAGCTCTGCCAGGGCCGGGGCTCAGAAGCTGCCGGCGGCTCCAGACCGCGTCCAGGTGATCTGGATGGCGGGGCCCAGGCTCCCGAGAGATTCCCGGCGCCGCCATCCCTACGCGCCCGCCCCTCGCCGGCCCGCCCCGCTGCAGCCACAGCCCCTCCCCGCGCTGGGACCCTCTGTATCACCCGTGCCCCCGAGGGAAGGGGCCCAGCGGGAGTCCCCCACAGCCTGCCCCGGCCTCCCACCCTTCCCCACGCACCGGCAGCGCACCGCGCGTCGTCCCGGGGCCGTACGGGGCCAGGCCGCGCCGGGAGGGCCGGGCCGGGCCGGCGCCGCTCCCGCCCGCAGCCAGGCCTGAGCAATGCAGCGCCGATGCGGGCACCGCGCTCTGCAGCCTCCCTCAGGCACAGCGGGGCCTATTGCAAACACCGTGCCCTCCGCACGTTTAAAATTTCCTTTACGACAACGCATGGAAAACAGCTAAGGTGCACAGAAGCCGCAACTGGAGGTTGCTGCTGGTGGTAAGGTTTTGGTTTTTTTTAGTTTTCGTTTAGCCGTGGAAAGAGCAAATAGTGAAATATTTTCACTCTGAGAATTATTGTTTGTATGGACTCTGAAAACAGTGCTGGTATGGGAGATTGTTCCTCTGGCTGATAAAAATAAGCATGAAGAGAAGGGTCCTCTTCCCTGCCTGTCAGTGTGTGCAGGGAGGTACCAGGCTCTGCTCGGGACACCGAGGCAAAGGGCACAAACTGAGACACACAAGTTCCACCCAAGCATGAGGAAGAACTTCTTTACTGTGCCTGAGCACTAGATCAGGCTGCCCAGAGAGGTTAGATTGTGAGGAGTCTCTCTCACTGGAGGTACTCCACAACAATCCTGGGCCCTGTGCTCTGGGACTGAGCAGGGGAGTTTGGACCAGATGGCCTGACTGCGGTCCCTTCCAACCCAAACCATTCTTGGACTCAGTCTAAGTTAAAAGATGCCATTTCCTGACTCTTTTTAAGCAGAGGCTTAAAAATCTTTTGTGTGCTCCCTCTTTGCCAATCACAATTTCAAAACATCATTTCTATAATTTAAATGCCTGGATACATCTTAAGTTCTTCAATAAATGCTATACATCCACAGGTATTACAACAGCAGATACAAACTCTTTAAGCTATAGCCCAGAGATTGTACAGTCACAGCAGATGTCAAGTATTTTATACCGTTATGTATCTGCTTACACCAAGAACCTTTCTTTTCGGAATAAATTAGAGGTCTATAGTAGAAAATAAGAGTAAAATCTACAAAAAACTTTCTGAACAGCACCTCAGAAGTTCACGAAGTATTTTAAAGATCAACACAGAATAAAACCCACTCAAATTTGGAAAAAAAAATATATACAAGATGCAACATATAAAAAAGGTAAATTACAACTTCAGTTTATGAACAGAGATTGCTTTCTCCTTCTTCTGTTTCTTCTTTAATTTGCTGGCATCTTTGATTTGCATTCTCACTTGATCTTGTAGCTGAGAAAAGAAGGCCTGGGATGATTTCAAGGCCTTGTCTTTACCTTCATCCTGTCATAGGACAAAACATTTGTTATAACCAAGAAACATACAAACAGTACCATATATTACTTACTAGTTACTCAGGCATAATGGTACTTGACTTTAAAAAGATCTGGTAACTGATTTTCAAAGGATATTGTTCACTACATTTTTTATTCCACTCCTGCTATCTAAAGAAATAAAGATTACATTCTCTTACTAAGTAGCAATTTGCACAATAGGTAAGAGCAGGCATCAACAACAGATCCTTGCACATCATGAACTACAACTGGGTGTCTGCATTTTGTGTTCTACTTGCCTTCTGAAAAGGCAAGTACAAACATCTGCAAGTAATGAAGTTATTTTTCCTATTAGTTTCTAATACTTCAAAATTTCAGAGATTTCTATAGTTTTATTTGAAAGGCATCATAAGTGGTGCACAAGTTTACTGTTTTTATAGCATTCAAAACAATATCACTCTGATGAGCTTACAGGGAAGGCTCCCCAATAAGGACAAAGTTAAATAGGGATTTTAGTCTTACCTTGAGCAGAGATGCTTTGCCTTCTTTGGTAAGCCTTTTTAATTTTGCTGCAGCAGCTTTTTTGCTAAGTTTTGTGCCTTGTTCTGGTTTCATCTTTTCAAGAAGCTTTTGACGTTTCTCCTTTTCCCTTCGCTTCATACGTTTACGGAGCTTTTTCCTTCTTAGTTCTCGTTTTTTGTCTGTGGGAGTCTTTTCTGCATCTGTTTTTACATCACCAGCTTTGTTCTTTATCTGAATAGATCCATAAGAGTGCAAAAGACAAGACTCACTTCACAGAACTCAAATCTGTCTCAGTATTTCCATTATTTCAAGTGCCAGCTCAGGATAAGGCAAAGGCCAAACATAGATAAAAGCTGGGAAATGAGATTTGTACAACTGATCCAGGACATGCCAATTGCTCTGCTCCAGTGTCATTTAGCTTTTCCCCTCTCAATACCCATATAAATTTTGGGACAACAATGACCATCACATAACAGTCAAGATCAAAAACAAAGCATAACATTATGGCCTACTTGAGCCAAATAAAATTTATGCTTTCCCTAGTTAGCAAAACCCCCCAAAAACAAACAAACAAACAAACAAACAAACAAACAAACAAACAAAAAAACCCAAACAAAAAATAACACTTCAGTCCCCAAAACCTCCCAACAACCACCAATGCTAAAATTCTAGGCAAAAAAGTACACAAGGTGAGGAACCACCCACCAGAATGGGAAGGGCAGAATTTCCACTGATTACAGACACATCCTTCTATAAACCACACAGATCCTCTCCCAATCCTTGTGCCATTTTATCTTTACCTTGATCTCCTCTGGTGCTAAGAGAGCAGCATCACTAACAGCAACTGGTGCTACTTCTTCCATACTTATAGCTGGAAGGTTCGAAACGATTTTAACTTCTGGCACCGGCTAGAAATAAGGAGATATGTTCAGGATTGAGCACAGCATCTCAGCAGCTGACAGACAACAGAAGATCACAAGTATTTGGATTTGTTTTAGAGGCAATCACAGTGCATGTAATATGAAATAAGAATGAGCTCAGTAAACACCAATGTTTACTTTGCTTTCCATTTCTGGAATATATTTTAAAGTATTAGTTAAAAAGAAAGGGAGAAAGCCCCCAACTTTATGAAACTTATGCACTTACTGGTTTGGGTGTGAAGTGGAAATTACAAAGTGCATCCAGCTTCTGGAAGAGTGAATCCATCATTTCCTGAATTTCTTTGTGTTCAGGGTTTTCTTCCTCTTCAGTCTTTTGCTGCATTAAAAATGCAACGTAACTGCAACACCATTCATAAAGCTGCTTTACTTTAGCAAGACTGGTAACAACACAACTTACAATTCAGAGCCCTTTCACTGGTGAACACTTAGAGAAAGACTAACTTACTTCCACTTTGAAAGTGTACAAATGAACACACAAGAGTACATGGTGTGGACTTCAAACCCAAATGAAAGGCATTGTTTATGTTACCTGGTGCAGTTTCATGTATTCTTGCTCATAGATTTCAGCAAGACTCAGCTTGCTCTTTTCATGATCCAAAGTGATCCGCTTCTTGTACTCAAAAGCTTCCTCCTTGGGTTTTTCTTTTGGTACTACATCATCCCATGCCTGAGAAAGTCATAAAGCAATGACCAAATGCAATTACAGTCAAGTACCAGATTTTTCAGTTATTTATCTGCCACATTAACTAGTTTATGCATGTAGCTTCCCAGGACTCATCAAGTTTCACACTTTCATTAAAAAAAAAGTAATAAAAGTTATAGCTCTACTTGTGTGCTTGGTTTTACTGAATGAAGGCAAAAACGAACAAGTTATAAACTCTTCTCCAACTTTTTTAGTTCAATGAACAGTAAGGCTCAGAAATCTGTGAGATACAAATTTTCTATCAGCGGCTTTGAAGCAAAATCAAGCGAACAACTGAGTTTTGGTCAGTGTTCAGAATGCTCAAAGCACTAGTTAAGTTAACAGCCAACACTTACAGGCTGGCTTTGTATTCCAAATAAACTCCTTACAGTTCCATCTGCACACACTCATGTTTTGAAGTGCACCAAAACTTAGTGTATAACAGGGATATAAAAACAGGGCTCCTTAGAAATCTAAAGACACATTCATCAAGACAAAAGAATAAAATAACCAGTTGCAGAAATTAAAATTGGAAATGCTTCAAACCCATCCTTGCAATGTGCCCTGTGAATCAAGTCTATGAACAATCTAAGGAGGAACAAGTAAGATAATATTAACCTCATCCAATATTCTCTGTTTAATGATATCTTCAAGCTGAAAAGTAGTTTCTTCTGTGATCACAGGTGCTGAAAGGAAAAAGCAAAGAATTTTAAGACTTATGTTTCTCCTGCAAGAAATTGTTCTTGTTCTGTAAAGAATTAACTACAGAAAAAGAAAATAAAATCTTCACAAAAATATAGCAATTGAAGGTGAAGTAAATAAATATAAGTGAAAGTAAGTCATATAATGTAAAGCTGATACATTACCAGGTCTATCACCAACATTATAAGCTTTCAGGTAAATCAAAAATTAACAAAAAAAAGTTGTAATTTCCACAGTGAAAGTGCACAACCTCAAAATCACATCAAGAAGTTTAACCTGGTGTCCTGTTACTCTGCTCTTGAGTCACAGGTGTTTGTTTTCTGCACAGTCAAAGGGCAGAACATGGTCTGCAACATGCTGAAGCAAAGCCCTGTCCCTTCCCTCTCCTTACCCATTCGCACTGCATGGTCAAAAAGCACTGTTTCTTCCAAAAGGCTGTTCTCAGGGCGTTTCTGTCCAGTCACTTCTCCTTTAAGCTGCCAAGGTTTCTCCTCTAGCAATGCTTCTTCCAAGCTTTTTATTTTTTTGCTCATCTGAAAAACAAAATTCCCTAGGAAGTTTAAAAACAGAGCTCACTTTTAAATTCACAGCAAGAAATTAATATTTATTTCAGGTATGTGAGGGAAGGTATGACTGCAGATATATGTATGTAGATAAATTTCAAATACCCTCTTTGTATTTGCTGGACTCTGAATAAATGACACAACCAGTTAAAAAAAACCACCAAACTTTCCACTGTTTTGAACTATAAGCCAAATAAAGTATAAACAAAATCCAAAGAAAACCAAACCAAAATTACCTTTTCCTGTCTCTTCTCAAATGATGACTTTATTTCACTGGGATTGATGCCCTTCTCTAATTGCACTTCAGTTACATGTTCTGTTTCACTGTCATCTGGCAAACTAAAAGTTACTTTTTTAGAAGCTTCTTTATGTCTCATGTGCTCCACCATTTCATCCATATCCTCAAACCTGCAACAATAACATTTAATGTGAAATAAAAGTTGAGAAGCCTTTATAATTTTTCACATGAAGATATTTCAAAGACCCTCCCCTAAAGGTACAGGACACTAGGGGAACTTCTGGATAATAAAAATAACTTTGAACAACTCTTAAGTGCTTTATTCAAATAAAGACCAAGGACCAATATTTTAAAAAATTAAATAAGCTGACTTTACATAAGGTGATAACATAAACCATGAAAGTACAACAGTTAACTGAGAACGGCAAACTATAACCAAAGAGAGCATGGCATTCTCAGTATTTTCTGCTTTACCTTCAGTGTAAAATTATGAGGAGATTTAACCTGCCTTTTACTTACTCAGACATGCTTTCTTCATTTTGCTCTTCAATAGCACTGTCTGCTTCCTCTTCCTGATCCTTTTCAGCATCATTATCTACTAAATCATCATCACCATCATCATCATCAGCTGAATCAAAGAAATCTTTGTATGTCATATCTCTAGAACTTTTACTTGGCTAAAAAGATGAGAGGGAAAGAAAAAACCAAACAACAAACCACAGCTGTTAAGACTGACAGAAATCAAAAGATATCCTGTCTTTTAAACTCTTTACTGCCTGAGGAACAGCACTATTTGTGTAACAGTAATTCAGGTTAGCGATGCATTAACCTGTGGCATCATAGTAAAACTGATTTCTTTCCTGGTATTTACAATTCTCTATCACTTGCACATACAGAAGTCAGGGAGCTGTAGATTTTGCCAAATAGTTATTGGAATGCACACCAATTCCCTGAGTATATTTTTTACGTGCTAGTGAGAATGTCTGGTAATATTAAATAATAAAATACTTATTTTGGAATCAATTACTCATCAATTTAAGTTGTATCAGAGTTACAAGGCTGTATCCCTGGAAAAAAGCCCTTTGCTCTGCATCAGCCACCTTCGTGATCTCTAACTGCCAGATGCTGAGTGACAAATCTTTTTCATTTGCTGGGTCACCTATTCTGCAATTTTTTAAGGTCCCTGATTTCCTGTGATTTCCTAATTTTTTTTCCTTTATTTATGTAAAAACCCAAGGCCCATCTAAGGAGACTGGAATAGCAGGATGCCATGTCCTTCTGCACAGGAAATGTTCTCACCAGATATTCATTGTTAAAATAAAGCTTCAGAGGTTGTATTAAGTCATCTAAACAAATGTAACTTGGCAGTTCCCACACAGAGTTAAACACTTTATGATCATCCTAACAGACAACAGATTTTGATTTAAAGGAAAAGAGGTATCATGAGATTATATTACTGATATTCTTACTTTGACTTTAGCTTCTTCAGAGTCTTCCTCATCATCTGAGATAATGTCTTCAAAATAATTAATATAATCTTCTTCTTCTTCTTCTTCCTTGTCTTCCTTCTCTGCATGTTCTAAAAAAGCTTCCATCTCAGCCAGCTTGAAAAACTTGTCATCTACTACAGATTTTCTTCCCTTTTTTCTCAATGTGGTTTCCTTGGCTGTTTTAGCTTGTTGCTCCAGTGCTTCAATATCAAAGTCAATATCAGAATCCTCATCACTATATTTCTGCATTAAGCTTTTGCGGAGTTTACTTTGCTTTTCTTTAGCTTTAGTTTTTTCTTTATCTTTTGTATAAACATTCATCTGTTCAGTTTCTGCTTCCATTATGTTGTCTTCAAACTCCTTGTCACTGCTGGACTCTGCATCAGAACCATCCTCTTCCTGGTCTGAGAGAAGGCAAAGATCTTCATCCTCGGCATCCTCTGCAATGGATTTCTTGAAGAAATCGAGAACTGCATCGTTCTGGAGCTCTAGCTGCTGCCAAATCTGTTCTTCATCAAAATTTTCTATCACCAGCTCTTTTAGAGGGCCCCCACGAACTACGTTACTTCCTTTATTCAAATCGTAGAGAGTCTTGGTGATTGCTCTGAAGTCGGCAGCCAGTCCATCCTGCACACTAAGAGCAGAAAAATTAAAGAGCTTCACACTTTCCATGAAGTCAATCACACGGTCACACCTCTGCTCTTGCATCTGCTTCGTACTCCGGTGCTACAGAACAGCACCTTTCCATGGTACTGCTATTAGTTACTGTGGCTTAACTTTCCACATATCTCACTGCTACTATACGTTCATAAAAAAGAAAAACGAAAAAAAAAGGGGAAAAAACCCCCACAAAACCCCAAAATTCTTAATCCTTTCAGTTTTATTACACTTCGTGTATGAAGTAGCAGCTGGACAGAAAATTCCAGCTTTCCACTGCTGCATCTTACAATACGCTGATCTTATTTAAGCACTCCAGACTTTTGGGGAAGTAAAGAGTACAGCACTAAACACACCAATCGTCCAAGAGCCAGACTCCAGGTTTCAAAGAGGTAACTGCCCTTCTCCACCGCCTCACTCCTCAAGTTTTATACCAGGGTAGCCTCCTCTAGGTTTTTCTCTAGGGCTACCAATGCCTCCCTACACGTCCCCTCGCCGTCCCGCGGTACCTGAGGAAGCACTCGGGGCGCGCCGCCGCCGCTCCCGCCACCCTGAGGCACGTCTGGATCCCCGGGACCCCCGGCACCGCCGCCATCGCTCAGCGCACATGCGGGTACCCAGCACCGCTTCCGCCCAGCGACACGGCGCTCCGGCCCGGGCGGCTCCCACGGCCGCCACCAAGGTTCCGCACACAGTGGTTCCGCCTGCGGAGCTCTGCCCCGCCTCCGGAGCCGTGCCATTGCCACCTCCTGAACAAAAGCATTCCCGGCTCCTGGCCCAGCCCTCTGTTAGAAGGGCCTCGTTCTCCCAAAACACCAAGCGGGGTTGCTGTAGACTGCGATGTGCATCAGCACTGGGAAACCTGCTCTAAATATAGTGAAGCTACAGTCATCTTACTTCACAGTTTTGAGTCTCTGACCTAGATACAAGGGCTATTTTGGAAGCACACATTTCCAGTTGATTCTGTGGGCAAAACACCCAATCTTACCTGGTGTCTGCAAGTTCACACACACCCCTTCACCATCAGCACAGCACTGCCCAGTGCTCTTCAGCTCCCCTTTTACATCATGTAGTTTCCCTAAAGTTTTATATTTAAAGTCAAATTAAGCCCTACACCCACAGACTCTTGTGTTTCCAGCCACCCACACAGCCCTTCTGCAACTTGATCCAAAACTGACTAACCTTTTAACTTCAATACTGCTTCTGCCTCTGCTGCTTTCATGTTTCCTTCCTACCAACAAATGAAGTCTTTTCAGTGCAGAGAAAAGAATGCCTGCAATGCCACTTCTGTGTCCTCTCACTGTCACTTTGCACACTCCAAAAACCATGGTGTGGACCAGGGTCCAGCCAGCAGAGCTGTGACTGTGACCTGTACCTGCAATTCTCTGAACATCCGAAACGCACCTAATACACATCCTGGGTTGGAAATTTAAAGTGTCATGTATTGGGACTTTCAAATACCCATTTTGACCACTGATTTTAATCTGCACTTTTAACTAATCACATATAATCAGATTCAAAGTGGCACAAGCTATTTATCTTTTTAGGCTATATCTCAGCAACTTGTGGTGTGCAATGCCTGACACAACAAGAGTGCAGCATCAGCAGACAGCCTGCTTGCTGTCCTGAGTCTCCCTGGTACAGTGCTTCGTGGCATCCTGGCCTCTATCAGGAATAGTATGGCCAGCAGGACCAGGGAAGTGATTCTTTCTCTGTATTCCACACTGGTAAGGCCACACCTTGGGTTCTGAGCCCAGTTCTAGACCCCTCCATTCAGGAAAGACACTGAGGTGCTAGAGCAAGTCCAGAGAATGGCAACAGAACTGGAAAAGTAACTGAAGCACAAGTCAGATGAGGGGCGACTGAGGGAGCTGGGGGGCCTCAGCCTGGAGTAAAGGAGGCTTGGAGTGACCTTATTGCCCTCTAGACCTTATTGCCCTCTAGAACTCCTTACAGCCAGGTGAGGGTTGGCCTCTTCTCCCATGCAACAGCGACAGAACAAGAGGGCATGGCCTCAAGCTACACCAGGGGACATTTAGGTTGGAAATCGGAAGAAATTTCTGCACAGAAAGAGTGATTAGATACTTGAATGGGCTGCCTAAGGAGGAGGTGGAGGTACTGTTCCAGGAGGTGTTTAAGGGAAGTCTGGATGTGGCACTTAGAGCTCTGCTTAAGTTAGCAAGGTCGTGTTAAGTCATAGTTTGGACTCGATGATCTCAGAGGTCTTTTCCAACCTAACTGATTCTGTGGGATTTGCTCACAAAACTTCCTCGACAAATGCTCCTTTGTACCGCAGGCTCTTTCGCACCTTCCCTCCCCAAGAGCTGTGCAGCGCCCAGCGCGGCCCCTGCCGAGGGCACGGCCCCTGAGGGCACGGCCACCTCCCCGCAGCGCGGCCGGGCCGCAGCTCCAATGGCGCGTTGTGCTGCCGGGCACGGCCCCTCGCCGTGACACACCGCTGCCGACACGCCGCGCTGGCGCCGGGCCCCACGGAGCGCTGCGGGGAGGGCGGTGAGATGGCGGCGGTGCTGTGGCGCGGAGCGGCCGGTAACGCGGGGCGGCAGCGCGGGGCGGCAGCGCGGGGCGGTGGCGAAGGCCGCAGGGAAGGGCGGCGGGAACGCGGGCGGCGGGGCCGGCACGGGGCGGCCGCGGGTCTCGGTGCCTGCTCCGGACTGGCGGATCTCCCCGTGAGCGACTCGCAGGCCGAACGAAACTACTGCTTCTACTGACGGGCACATTAACAACTGACATTAGAGTAAACTCCAACCTTAAGGCGCAAGGAGGAGCTTGTCTTCTTTGAGGTGTGGTTTGGAGGTCAAATTCAAAATAATTTCTCGTTCATTATATGAACAACCTGTACTGCTCACTCTTGAAGGGTAGGTTAAAGTCACAATACCTAAACCGCACCATTTTGTTTGGTAGCCACAGATCAGGATAAAAGTGAATTAGAGGCTCAATGCTGTCAGTGATGGATCAGTAGGATACTGGGAATGAAAACACCTTTATATGACTGTACTTTGATGGAGAGAACCGGAGCTGCAGCACATGGAATTAAGTTTCCGTGAGCTGTGGGGCCCATCCGATTCCCAAAAGCCTCATCCAGCACAGAGCAGAGCAGCACTGTGAGCCTAGTTGTCTTCCAGAGTTCCCAAGATGCTCACGCCACCTTGAAATTTAAGAATGACCACACTGTGCCCCTTCCTCCATTTGGTCCAGCCTCTGTGTGCCAGATTGCCTATGATAACAGCATCTTCTCCTTGCTTTGGGAGTTCATGTCCACCTGAAATGAGTGACAATAGAGCAGTGCCCAATGATAAGGTTCTTAGCACAACCCACGCTTGTAAAACCTTCCCATAGAGAACATGACTGATCAGTTGGATTTGGCTTATCTTTGATTCCTTAGTTTCCTTGACTAAGTCAATGAACACTGTTCCACATCAGAAGCAACAAACAAGCCTATAAATAAACATTAAAGGGGTGAGGATCTCAGTTTATGGAGTACTTCAGATTTGTTACTTTATAATCTCCCCGGTAAAGAATGTAACCCTTACTTGGTACAACTGTATATTTAAACTCTGATGTGCATACTACTAGTAGTTCAGTCAACTATCAATAGAATGATCCACAAATAGATAAATTTAAAAATATTTTTCAAATGAGCTGAAGAAGGCTATATACCATAGAACAAGTTTTGCGATGTATAAATAAATACAAATGTTTCTTTCCTAGAAATATAGAAGTGATGGTGTTCAATCTGAAGTTTGCTGAAAACCTTTCTTTTTCACTGCAGGGCCTTTTTTTGATTATTGGGTTAAAGGAAGATTAGAATTTAAAGTAATCTATATAGTTACTAATCTTGGTAAGACAAGAAAAGCACCAATGCTTTTTGTTTAATCTCAGTCAATTCAATAATTAATTTAAAATTAATACTCTGTATGCATCTGACTACAGCAAAGATAAATTCACAAGATTTCATAGAATAAATGCTTATATGAATGAGCATTTAAGTATCTTTGACTTTACAAGAATCCTAGGAATATACTTCACTTTTTCAATCTGTTGCCTTCCCAGGAAACACCACAAGAAATCAAACATTCCTGGGGCAGAACCTAGAAGAAAGAGCATTTTCTTTTATTTTTTCTAGTGTTTCACAAATAGCTGAGTAACAAACAGTCTGTATCTTTGTCAATTTACTTGAAATAGAAAAAATACTGATTAAATTACAGTAACTGTGTAGTTATATGCCCTGTGTGAAGTGCAGCAAGAATTATAAATGTCAGCTATAAAAGAATGGGAAAATCCTTGCCTTTCCATTAGTAAAGACTTCTTGAAAAAAATATCTACATTAGTAGTATTTCTATTGAACTACAGTCTGTTAATATTTGTAAGAAAGAATAAAATAGTAAAAGACTCTGGAAAACATAATAAATTACATAGTAAGGGATCCTTCTCTTTCAAAGGATTTTTTTTTTTATTTAGAGAATACTGCCTTCCTCCAAGTGGAAGAATATCTCTCACTTCAGCAACAATTGAGTAAAGAATTTTTCTTTGTGTGAAAGTTTCTAGGGATTTTTTTTAACATGTAAAATGTTGAAAAACAGTTGCTGTCCTTTACCAGTGTGATAGCCTAAAGGTAACAAGTGAAAGAATTGTCCAGACCTTCTGGCTGTGATGAAGGAGATGGACTGTGTGAAAGCCTGGCAAGAAATACTGCAGGGTGGTTATTTGCAGTACTGGACAAGTTTCTGGAAATACTTAATGTAGGATCTTGATTTAGTGTCATCAAAAGATTGTGAATAGACTTACTTTTGTGATATTAAGTCCTTGCTAATATGCACATTGCATATTGTAATTTTAAGTGTCAAATACGTGGAAACATTTCTTCCTCCATCACAGCACCATGCTCAGAAAGGCTTAGGTTTAAGGATTTATCTTTTTGAAGAAAAATTAACTGATAGCTTTAGAATCTTGAATTCCTGGGGAATGGTACTTCTCTGATACATACAGTGAAGCAGAGCTGATTTAATAACTACAGCTATTCCTGACCTTACAGAGTACCAAGAGCCCAGCCAGCCTCTCTGTCCTCGGTGTGTTGCAAAGCATTCAGAATCTCAGTGCATCATTGGCACAATCTCTTAGCAAAATAGCGCATTTGTGACTTTAAAGCAAAGAATGCCTCAAAGACTCCCAAAATGCTAAGAAAACTCTAAGCTTGGCCTTGAGGCAATGGGAGCTTTGACTTGGCCAGCAAACTGGAATTAAAATGTGACTTTTATGAATATATCCTTTAATCTAATTCTAATTTTGGTTCCAGAAACAACTGACACCATCACAATTTCTCCCCACCCCCAATGCCTCTAGATTCTAGTACTGACAGATTAATTTAAAATTTAATTAATTTGTAAGTGCGCCCATTTTATATCTTTCTTTTTCCTTCATGATCTTTTTGTTTGTTTGCTATAATTTTGAAACGTATAGGCGAATCCTTATTTATTTCTCTAGTTTGTAAGAAGATCTGAAAATTTCAGAAGGCGCTTTTAAATGCATTATACAGTTGACCTTTACAATTGGTCATTTTCCTCTTTTCAACAGGCATATGTAAGAATTTACGTCCAATTTCAGTCTGCTTGGGCTGTTGGGTTTTTTTAATACTTATGAATATTTACTTAGTCTGAAAACAGAGTAACTGTTTCCTTGCTCTCAGTCTACCCTGAGCAGTGCCCAAGGGTGTACCAATGACTTGGCAGCTCTGCAGGCCTTTATAGGGGAAAGAGCAGGCACTGACGTTCTCAAAAACATTGTGTCAGTGCTATTCATATTTTTTTTTCAGGGCTTTTTAGCAGATTGCAGACTTTAGCTCCCACAGTACGAACTCTGTCATCATCAAAGTCCTTTTCACAAAACATTACAAACTGTTTGTGGAAACTGGGCCGACTTAATCACGTGGCAATTGCAGTTCCTGACTTGGAGAAAGCTCAGTCCTTGTATAAAGATGTGTTAGGAGCCCAGGTGAGTGAGACTGTTGCTCTTCCGGAACATGGTGTCTACACTGTTTTTGTGGAGCTGGGAAATACCAAGCTGGAACTTCTACATCCTTTAGGAGACAAAAGTCCCATTGCAAGCTTCCTGCAAAAAAACAAGACTGGAGGAATGCATCATATCTGCATTGAGGTATTTTAACATAATATTTCATGTAATAAGATAGATACATTCAAGAATGCATATTTGAATAGGTTTGACCTGTGTCAAGAACTAACATATAAGGCTTACATATTTTTTCTCTCTTATACAAAGGAAAATTTAGAGGGATGTTTTGATAGGCAACTTGTTTCAAAAAAGATAAGTAGTTTAAAAAGAAATTAAATTACAGTAATTTCACAATTATAAGCCGCACCTGATTATAAGCCGCACATCCGCGTAGCCAGGTAGACCACGGGATTTGTCCATATATAAGCCGCTTTTTTTTTTTTTTTTTTTAAAACGAGGATCCATGTGCGACAAATTAATGAACTAGTAACAGAATCGCGGGTTTGGTGTCAGGTGCTCAAGTTGCAAACAGTTTTCATAGACCAGCGAAGCCTTTAAAGGCAGCCCCAGGCTCCCTCCCCAGCTGGCTCTCACTTCTGGGCTGGCATTTCACTGGGATTTGTCCATAGATAAGCCGCACCTGATGATTAGCTGCACTACTGGGATAGGCTGGATTCTTCAGTGAAAAAGATGCGGCTTATAATCGTGAAGTTACTGTATTCCTATTATTGAATAGCTGCAGTGAAAACCATGCTGGACACAGTGGAGTGAGAGAGCAATCCAAGCCTGGTACTCTGCTGTTATGGATGCACCCAAAGGCTTTCTACTGTTTACTGTCACTCAGCCTTGGGGGTGCAGGAGTTCATTCCAGCTGAGCCCAGACTCGGTTCCTCTTCAGGCCATCTCTGCAGGACAGGAGCAGCAGCTGCTGTGGCTTTTCTGCTCAGGGAAAGAATCTGGAGGGGGCCATGGCACATGTGGCCTTTCTAGTTCAGTTAATTTGACAGTCATTCATTTTTGTTTCACAGACTGGTAGTTGTGTGTAGGAAGAACTGTAGTGAGTTCGGAATATTTATGAACAAAACTGCTGCAAATGGGTAGGAATTAGATGATGTTTGTTCCTCTAAAATAAAGCTAGGAATTTCCTTCTTCCCTGCAATGGCATTGGGAGAGTTTATTCACCAAATTATGTCCTCAGTCTTAAAAAATAGCATTGGTATTTTCATTCTAGGTCTTTATTGATTATTGACTATTGAATTTTCTAAACAGAGTATTAATATTATTATTTCAAGCAATGAATGCATTTAAATTTTAGGAAGATTCAAATTTAATTGGATGACATGACATCAGAACTTCAGATCACAGCATACAGTATAGGATGTTTTTGCTAATTACATATTTCTTTAGGGAACTGTACTGAAATACTGTATTAATGGCTATTATTATAGTTAAGTTCAATAGGAAGACCATATCTGGATATATTTTTGATTATTCCAAGCTTTTTTCCTTTGGAAACTTTATGAGCCTTAACCTAATCAAAAGGAGAATTCATAAATCTAAAAGGGACTTTCATCTTCTGCCCACTGCTCTCCCTTTTCACCAGCATTTAATGAGTCAGTGCTCTGTCATCACTTATAAAGGGAGGTATTTTTCTTTAGTTATTGAGAGCTGGAAAGAAATCTAATCTCCCTAGTAAAAATAATGCAGAATTTAGTTTATTTATGGAGTCCTTATAAAGTAACAGCAAAAATAATCAGTGGGCTTTGTGCATGGGTGATTTTTCGTTTATTAATTTCTTAAATATGGCACAATCTGTTTAAATAGTATTTTATAAAATCTTCAAAGGACAAATGCAAACTTCTGCAGTATTTTTAAGATTAGATGTTTTAAATGCTCCTAAATGTAAAATCTGCATAATACAGTGCAATATGCTAATTTTGTGAACTGTATCTTTTTTCTTAGGTTGATGACATAAAAGCAGCCATGACAGAACTGAAGAAAAAAAAGATACGAATATTGAGTGAAGAGCCAAAAATAGGTGCACATGGCAAACCTGTGATTTTTCTTCACCCTAAAGATTGCCATGGAGTCCTTGTGGAACTTGAGCAAGCTTGAGCTGCAATATTCATAAATAAAACAATAGAAGAGTTGTGAAGTTCCTGAGCTGGTGCTGGGAATATTGATGTGGTATTCAGTCTTTACAAGTTCATGGTAGTTCCCACGGATGAAGTACAGCTTTTAAATACTGAAATAGCGCTACAGATTTAGTGTCTTTCTTTGTTGTTGCTGCTGATCTGATTTTCAGAATTAATATGCTGGAATTTCTTGAATTCTCTACAAATCCATCAGTTAAGTTATATATGTACCATAGTAATTTATGTTTTGTTGCCTGTTTGCAGCATGATTTTACCTCTGTAGCCACAGAAACTGTACGGTTTCTAGGTCAAGCTGCATTATTTTGCTCTACATTTCAGAGCAGAGATCCACTTCTCAGTGACAACAATATAGCTTAGACATTTTCTTTAGAAATAAAGGAAAACAAACACTGTTTTTTCTCTTTTCACCATTCATCACCCGTGCTTCACGTGATGGTTCATGCAACAAAAAAAATCCATATATTGTTATATGGGTGTCTGCAATCAGTAAATAAGTTTTTCTTGGCATAACCCTTACTGCCAAGGAAGTTACAATGCATAAATCTTCATTTAGCTGTTTCATGAACTTTGTGGATATGCAGACAATGCAAAAAGAGAACCTGGAAATTATTTGCCTGACATATATTTCAGACTGTAATGCACTTGTAACTTTTCAGTTTTTTTAATTTTTAGAGTTTTTGAAATTTTTTTTCCCAAGCTTTCTCCATAGAAGGACATCTTGAAGAGATGAACAAGCAGCAATTGACCTTTTCACTTACTTTACAAATACAGTTTTCCTTTGCAGAAGCAATTACAAAGTCAGTGGCAAACACACCACATACGTCTTGCATGTGTACACAGTTTTTAAAGACCATGTCAGGAAGCTGATGTCACAGGCTGCAGTCACAGATTTGTTCACTTTATTGGTGTATATTACCCAAGCAGTCTTTCTCTGATACTTTTGTTTATCGGTTTGTTTTGACCTTTCAGCTGTAGAAATAGAAGACTTGCTATTTCTTTAATTTCTTCAAGTTTTAAGAAGTCATACTTTTCTAGCTTAACTACAATCTAATTTTAAGTTTTCCTACATCTCTGCATACACAGTAAGAAACTTCAGCTTGATACGAAGATCATTTTAGTCTAGGCAGCTTTTTACTTAATGGAATTATTTGCAATGTGTGTCATGTTTGCAGCAACAAAATACAAATATAGTGTTGACCTGAAATTTCAACATGTTTTTAAAGACATTGACCCCTCCTCATGCGTTTTACTTCTGGAAAAATCTCTATAAAACCATGATTTTCTATTTTAACAAGATAGTTTTGTACTCATAATAAATACTCCTTCTGTCATATTTTAAGAAAAACACAGCCTTCCACAGGGTTCCTTCATGTCATCAAATCATTGTTTAGAGGGTATTTTGTGATCTAAATTCTAAACTGTGTAAATTTAGAAATCCTAAGTCTTATGATGGAAAAACATGATTTAATATTCCTGAAATATGATTTGGCCATTCTAGGAGCCATTCTATGAGCAAAGCTGCTTTTATCTTTTCTTTCTGTCAAAGATCAGGAGATACCTTTTCTGCAAAACCAGCATAGGAATGCCAATACTAAAAGCCTCACTCGTTAAGATAATTGAACAGTAGTCTTTAAACCAAATACCCTTAGTCTGGTGCAACAGAAGCAATCCTCTCATGGTTCATTCTCCATTTCTTTGTCCTGTCTGAAGGAGATAGACTTGTATATTACATCTATCAGTACACTCAGAGTAGTAGCTTTTAAGTAAACGTTTGCTCCACCTGCTGATTGTGCTCCCTATCTTATTGGCAGAATATGGCTTGTAATATTTTTTAGCTAGTAACCAGCAGTTTTCCTGACTGACTGACATGAGCTGCCCAGCTCTAAGTCAGCTGATGTATTTTGTTTGTCATTTCTAAGGCATGCTCCTATCTCACTCACAGTTTATACCTTCCTTCTGACTACTTCTAAGGCAGAAGTGAAGAAAATGCCAACACACACACACACACCCAATCCTGCAAAAGAGAGTTTAGGTCTGCAAATTAGTCAGTACCCAAAACTGGATCATGTTCTTACAAGCTCTTTCAGTTTGATGGGATCAGACCCCCTTACTTCTCTGAGTATAGGAAAGCTTCCTCTTCTGGAGCTATAGACTTAGACAATAGCCAAGGGTATTGTCTATATGTAGACAGCTACAGGATCTGAAGACAGCTACAGCTGAGAAGTTTCCTGTTTATAAGCTTAACTCCCTTAGACTTCAGTGGGAACAGAATAGTCCCTATAAACTATGTAGTCCACTTTAAGGCAGGCAGCCTTCACAAGTCGTTGTTCTGACTTACCAAGGGGTTGGGACAGGGCTTACATACATGGCTTACATACTCTTTGTCACTGACGTGATTATAAAAGGGAAGCAATAGCAAAACAGTGGAAACTCAGGGATAGAAACTGAGGAAAGAGAGAGTGTCATTGGCTGCTTTCAGTGGAGGGACATTTAACAATACACCCCTGTTGCACCATTATACAACTTCTGGGAAGAACAACAGTGATTCAAATAATTGAAGCCTGAATATCTTGGAAGGGAATGAGGCTTCAACAGTGTTTCTTCTTTTTTGTTTTTTTGTCTGTTTGGTGGCTTTTTTTAAAACAACAAAACCTTCTCTGGTAATGCCAAGCTTCTCAGAAGACAGAATGTTAATATTTTGCCAGTAAATTTTCTCATGCTTGTGCCATTTGTCAGGTGTGAATTCCTTGTTCCAATCTCTCCATGTGCCTTTTTTCCCCCTCAGAGCTGAAGTGTGTTCCCATTTTATACTGCCTAAGGCAGACAAGACACATTTTTCAGGACTCCATCAACATTACTCAGGAAGCCCAAAGAGCTCATAATTAAATCATGCAAAATATATTTTTTAACTTCCTTTCTGCAATCCTCAAGTCAGTCCTAGGTGGGAGGAGGTGAACAGGCTGCAGTATGAATCCCATTCCTTATGATGAGACAAACCTAGAAACAAACTTAAAAAGCTGAGAAAATAACTAACTGCATGTTTTTTAAAAGCTAACCTTACAGATTTGCAATTCTGCAAAAACTCCATTCATGTCATGCTTACTGTGCAATTAATGCACCCAAATTTGTTCTGAATTCTGTTGCTTTAATTATTACCATATCAAGCCGAAGTCTCATAGAAAGACCATGAAACATGGAGATGTTTACATAATCTGGTTCAGGTACTTACAGCAGGAGCTTTGAATGATATCCTTGGCACTTCATTTGATTCTGTACTTACAAGGAATTCTTCCTGTAGTCATGTGACATGTGTTTGTTGGACATAAAACCTCTTAATTAAGAGAAAAAAAACTCAATTGTTTCAATACTCAGCTCTTTTACCAAAGCAGTTGCCATAATGGCCAAATCATGAGGCTGTCAAATAGAATAAGATCATCAAGTTCAAGCAATTAATTTATATGAAAATGGATATTAACAACAGTGTATAAATTAATCAACCCAGGGCAGACATTTTTCAATGGAAGACTTCAACCACTTAGGTGTGCAAAATCTGTCACCATTGATAAGCATTTTCAAAGCACTTTGAAAAAATTTTGAAATAAATATTTATCTTATTGTGAAGGAGGGATGTTTGTATCCTGTATAATCCTTAAGTAGCTATAAAATTACGCCAGCTGTCAATTTTAATGCTCATTTGCACTGTCTTGTATATTGTCAAAAAATATTGCTAACTGTAAAGTTCATAGCATAGTGTCTTGGTTTGAAAAGACAGGTGTCTACTAAGAAAGGCAGGAGCATCTCTTGAAATGAAAATGCAAACTTCCTCCCTCCACATTATTGTAATTTTGAAATTAAGGGGCTCTCAGGCAAAGGTATGGGAATAACAGTTCTTTACTAGGAAAATTAAAATAAGAATACAGTAATTTTAAAAAGCCAAAACACTGACAGAGTCAGAATACAACCTGACACCCCATCAGTCAGGGTGTTGGTAACCGTCCTATTAAATGGTGGCTGCAGTCCTCCTGGAGTGACAGATGTCATTCTGTTGAGGCAATGATCCTGTAGAAGGGTGCAATTCTTCTGTGAAGATCCAGTGACAATGTAGATGGGCCTGATCTTCTTCTAGGAATTCACTGGAAAAAGGCTTCCCTAGTGTTCCAAATCTCAGTTTTTATCTAGGTAGGAAATGCTTGGCTCCTACCCCTGGGTGGAGCATCTCCCAGTGGGGTGATGTAATTTTATCAGTCATGCAGTGAGACTCAATGGCCCTTAACAGAAGATACCTCCCTGGAGGAATGATAGGTCATGGAAGATATAAAGAAATCTGCCCCACCTGGCTCCAACTTTAGCAGCTGGCCCATTAACAGAAGATATTCCCCTGGGAGTTATGAGGGATGGGTCATGGAAGAGAAAGAACACTGCTCCACCTGGTTTCCACAGATGGATAGTGTTGGTTACATCTTGCATTGCAGCCTAAGACACATAGATTCACAAATGAGGAAGAGTTCTCTGATACATTTTAAAGTTATGATACATTTTGAAGCATTTAATGAACTTTTCTAAGTCTAATCTAAAGTAGCCTTTCAGCTGTTACTGCTAACACAGAAATAGCACAGGTACTAAAATCTTCTATGAAGTAGATCTTTAATGAAGATTTAAACTTATTTTTAACATTGCATAAAGACAGGTTCAAAACATTAAGATCTGAAGTAACTGCAGCTACCCTGAAAGCATATTTGATGATGCACAATTTGCATTAATAAGGGGAATATCCAGCTGTGCACCCATGGCTGGCTTTTATGGAAATTATTATTTCCAGAAATTTAAGAGTAAGAGAGGTATATTCATGGACTGGTATTATGCACTGTCTGAGTCACTGTCTCAATATGATGTGGAGGGAGAATGAGTGTTAGAAACTTAAATTTTAAAAAGTTTTTTAAAAAGTATTCTACTCCCTTTGGGACCTTTGAAATCTTTGAGAGGTCAGTTTTGGTACAATACTTGCAGCTGCAGTACTTTTAAAAAGAAAATACCTGCCCTACTGGGCTGGAAATACTGCTTTTGGTATATGTAGGAAAGTGGTTTGTAAGGACAGTGCAGAAGGCAATTTTCCTCAAGGAATTACAGCCAAAGATTGCCAAGGAGCAGAGACAGCCTTGCCTGTCCAATGAGTATGGGTGTTATAAAAGTGGGTGAGCTGCTTGAGAGTTAGATGGAGTTGGAGAAGCAGGGTCTGCTGTATCTGAGATGGAGTCTGCAGGCTGTGCTGTGAGGAGGAAGGGACATGCAGTCATGCAAGGGACAGGCAAGGTAAGATGCTGTGTGAGGGACAGACAGGGTTAGGCAGCCAGGTAAGGGACAGGCTGGGGTTAGCTGCTCAGGCAGAAGGAAACTGGAGGAGTCAGTGCTGTGTGGAGCTGCCTGTGAGGAAAGGAATCAGTACCGTGTGGAGTTGCCTGAGAGAAGGCATGAAGAGTTTTTAATAAGGGAGTGGTGATGGTGCCAGTCATGTTTGTCTAGACAACTGCAACAGGAATGTTGATAAAGTAAGACTTAATTATGTATATGAGGCTGTTTCAAGAAGTTAACAATTTTGAGAATTAATAATACGAATTAAAACATAATTTTGCCAAATGTTTAAACTATCTGTCTACAGATTATATCTGCAGATACATTGCAGTTCTGTGTAAAACATGCATGCATTACAGTTTGGATAATATTTTG
Source organism: Sialia sialis (assembly GCA_009812075.1). NCBI lineage: Eukaryota > Metazoa > Chordata > Aves > Passeriformes > Turdidae > Sialia > Sialia sialis. The sequence continues at coordinate 15,147,080 of VRYO01000100.1, read as the reverse complement.
AGTTTTTAGTGTCTTCAGAAGTAAACCAAAATCAGTCAAATAATTGGGATGTAGAAGGGGACTGATGGGCAAAATTACCATAGAAAATCATGACAGAAAATAGCCTCTTAGTAGTAAAGAATCTTAACAACTAAACTGAAAACTAACAGCACCTCCACCCTCCAATGGTGTTTCCATGAAGGGCCTTTGCATGTGCATGGAGCGTGTCACGATGCTAATACCTGGGGTTATAAGTACCCCAGGGAAATAAACACACACCACACTGAACACTCAGCTATTACAGTAAACACTGATACCTAGCTGATTGAATGCACTATAGTCATATTAGGACAGCTTTTTATTTTGCTATAGTGAGAAAGATTAGCCAGTGTCTCAAATTTGCATAATTATGAGCAAAGCCTGTCATAATGTAAAATATCATAAGAGATGCGTTTCTTTATGTACAAAGTAGCCACTATCACCCAGCTGCCCTAGAAATATCTAGCGGTTTCTAATAAAAGACCTGAGGATCCAAGTGTGTCTATCATTCGCCATAAGAAATGCTCTTGGAGAAACCCTCTTCAGTGAGCTTTTAAATAGTATATATTGAATCATACATTTTTAAACTTTAGGGGTGGATCTCTGTATTATTTGCACAAAGGCACAATAGCCATGATTTGTTCTCATGATTCTGGCCCTATGATGGAGGGGGGACTGAGTTCAGTGCTGTCTCCTACTGTAACGTTCAAACTTTTGGTGTTTGGGTTTTTGTTGCACTCGAGCACCTGAAGCAACAGGGAAAGGTGAGGTCATTAGCTAACGGAATTACATGGCATTCAGGAGCGTAATTCGCAGAGATGCTGTGGAGACTCACTGAAAACACCCTCACCTTCGGTCCAGCGCAGAGCAGGTCCCTGGGGATGCAGCTTGGCTTTGCCCAGTGCCGCAGCGGGATACGGGCTCCAGCAGACACCGCAGTCGGCAGCTGCTGCTCCGGGGGCTCGGGAGGGGAGCTGGGGCCGGGGGGCTGCGGCCTGCTCTCCTCATGCCCGCGTGTGGACACGGCCACCGAATCACAGAAGTGTTGGGGCGAGGAGGCAGGGTCACGCAGAGCAGGTGGCACGGGGACGCGTCCAGGCGGCTTCAGAGCGTCTTCAGAGAGGGAGACGCCGCACCCTCCCTGGGCAGCTCTTCCAGTGCTCTGCCACCCTCAGTGTGAAGTTCTCCCTCACGCTGAGGTGAAACTTGTGTTTCAGTTTATGGCCATTGCTCCTCGTCCTGTCGCTGGGCACCACTGACGAGTGTGTCACACGCGGAGCTGGCGCAGTGCCCGGCCCGCGGTTTGGAGGCGGATCGCGGACAGGTGAGTGCGTCCCGCCGAGCGCCCCGGGCTGTGCGGGGCCCGGGGCCGGCCCCCCGCTCCCCCCCGGGCCGTGAGGCGGCGCGGGCGCTATGCGCCATGCAGGTTCCTGGGCGCTGGCGCAGGCAGGTTCCCGGGCGGCCCCGCCGCGGTGTGCGGCGCTCAGCAGCCACACAAAAGAGCGGCTGCGGCTGCCTCTGTGCCCGGGACCGGCCCCATCGCTGCACCTTGGTAAGGACCGGGGGCGCAGGGCGCGGGGCTGACCGACCGACCGACCGACCGACCGCCGGCCGGGGTCGTCGCGGGCATCGACGGCTCTGTCGGGGGTGGGGCGGCAGCATCCCGCGGGTCTCCTAGGGGAGCGGGGAGCCCCCGGGCGCGCCCCCGCCCCGCGCCAGCACGGACGGTGCTCCCCTCGAATCGGGGCTGGGGGCTGCTCCCGGCGCGAGCGGCTGCTTCCGCCTCACCCCATCTTCATCTTCATCCCCATCCCCATCCCCATCCCCATCCCCTGGCAACCGAGCTGCCCGCAAGCGAACGGGGAGCCGAGGTGAAGGGGAGCCCCTGCGGCATGGCGGAGCGGCCGGCGCTGTCGCGATCGGCGCCGGGGGCTGCCGCACGCCCGCTTGTCCCCACCGTGCCCGGGGAGGCGCCGCCACCGCCCCCCGCCAGGCGAGGGAGAACCGGCTGCGATTCCCCGGGCCAGGCTGCGGCTCCGCTCGGCTCCCCCGGGGCTGGGCTGCGGCTCCGCTTGGCTCCCCCGGGACGCTCCGAGCTCCGAGCCCGGCCCGGCCGCCTCAGCCCCGCCGTGCCGGGACGGCGGCTCCGGGAAACGCGGGGACCGGCCGTGCGGCATCCGCATCGTGTCAGCGTTTTGTGGGAGGGCGGGAGGCTGAAGTCCGTTTGTCTTAATAAGAGTGAAAAGAAACGCGAGAGGAGCCCTCCTGTATAGGAGCACCGTTCGGAGTTTATATTGGGTTCTGATTTCATGCCTCCACTGTAGCAAAAGGATCAGAGCCTTTGATTCGCTCTTTTCCCGTTCCCTTCATCATGAGATCTGGAGGGAAAAGGGTGCTCAGTGAAGAATACATGATTTTTGTTGGGATAAACAGCGTGAGATATTATAGCATGGTCTGTTTGCCTCTTATTGAATGGTTTTTTGAATATGTGTGTGTGTGGTGCCTTGTATTGCCATAACAAAAGGGATGGGGGTGGGGGAAAGGAAGGGAATACTGCATTTAGAGCTGCATCTTGGAAAGTCAAAGACTGCCTTATTTTGCCTCAACTGGCATTCCGTGCTTTCAGATTTATGTGCTTGCATCCTCAGTGTCGTTTTGGTGGTTGTTGCATGTTAGTGAGGACATATAAGAGAATAAATCTAAATAAAGACAAGGATCATACAATGTGCATAGTACAGAGCTAACGTGCATTGCAGTGATGTACAAGAAAAGTCTGAAATTACTGTGACCAGCTTGAAAAATGCAAGTAGTGTTTTCAGTTGCATTGCCTGGCCGAAGCTGCCCTGTAATCCTCCAGCGGGGGCAGGGGAATCTGTTCGCAGAAAAGGTATTTCTCTAGTATGCTCTAGTATAGCTGAGAACCCTTCATTACTTAATAAGTAGAACTGAAAAAGAGAAGCAACTACTGTCGTGTTTTTTTTGTGGTTCTGTGCAAGGCACAGTGTTTCCAATATAGCGTAGTTTTAAAGAGGAGGAATTCTAGTTTAAGTCCTTATTGCCACTTAAAAAAAAGCACAGGTTATGTGTTTGAGAAGCAGAAGATTGACATTTGTATTAAAGCATAAGATGGGAGTTTATCATTGTCTTGTATTGGTTCTTCTCCATATGGGACTGACTAGATCAAAGTGGTTTTCTTTCATTTTCTTGCAGTTGTTTTGCAAAAGAACTAAACTGCTGAAGCTGAAGCCACTGTCCTTAGTCCACTTTGGGCTCACTGGATTTCATACTGCAGAACTGTCCTTATAAACTGTCCTTATAGACCCTGATTGTCAGTGTTTCTAAATTCTCTGATAGCTTAGCCCTTATCTGCACTTGGAAATATCTGAAGTTATTTTTAAAAATGCATCAGCAGCTACACCACTGCTCCCCCTGATCCTCTGATAGTATGGTCTCTTGCAAAGGCCATAGCTGCTCAGCTCTTTTGGTCAAATTATTATAGTTCCAAGGAGGAATCTCAAAAAACATGTTTTGTGCAATTACTTGATTAATGCATTTCAGGTTGGGGACTGGACATGAATTTAAACAAGCTAGGTGTTTAAAAAGTGACCTTTGCTTAAGGCTGTGAGCACAAGAAACCACTTCAAGAAGCATAATTTTACCAACTCTCCAGCTGTTCTGATGAGAATATTTGCTGAGAAAAAATTTGTGAAAATAACGTGGTTTAAGCATCTTTCAGTTAATATGCCTGTGCTGGGGTGGAGAAATTAGAGAAAGTGACCTGTTCCAAGCTACCAGCTCCCAGAGAGACATATGGAGGATTCTGGTTTTGTTAAGAACAAATCTTGGATGCAGCCTTTGAACACATCAGAGTTTAGGTGCTTCTGCAGATTTCATATATCCATTTCCCTTGTAATCTGTGTTTAAATAAACGAGACAATCATTTAATGCTTTAAGTGTTGCAGTGGTAGAGGCCAAGGAGCAGCTCTGCCAAAAAGTCCCAGAGGTCCTAGTGGACAGCAAACTGGACAGGAACCAGCCACATTCCCTGGCAACAAAGACAGCCAGGAGCATCCTGGTCTGTATGAACAACAGTGCAGCCAGGACGTCAAGGGAAGTGATTATTCCCTTCTGCTCAGCACCCAGTAGGGCACATTTATAACCTGGAGTCCAGTTTTGGTCTCTCCAGTTCAAGGAAATTATTAAAGACCTGAGGTTCTGCAGGGGCCACTGAAGTGATTGGCCGGAGGTGGCTGGAGGCCAAGCTCTGAGCAGAGGATGAGGGAGTGGGGTTTGCTCAGCCTGCAGAAATGGAGGCTATGGGGGGACCTAACAGCAGCCTTCCAGTCCTTATAAAGACCTCCCCAGGGAACTGGAGCCAGACTCAACACATGCGCCAAAGAATGAGAGACAAAAGGCCTATGTTGAAACAAAGGTTCAGACCGGATACAAAGTTCTTTGTCCCACAAGGGCAATCGTACATGGAGACAGGTAGCCCAGAGGTTGTATGGTCTCTGTTCTTGAAGGTTTTGAAGACCAGACTGGATAATTCCCTCAACAAACTGATCAGGGCTCATTGATGATCTTGGTTTGAACAGAATGTTGGACAAGAGATCTCTGATATTCTTAACAACCTGAAGTGTTATGATCCTGTTTGTGCCCATCTGTACGTGATACAAAAAGCAGACATGTTTCCAGAAGTCAGATTTTTGAAGAAAGATTTAGAGTTTCCATTCTAGGACTAATCTGTTCATCCCAGCAAAGATGGAATACAGTGTCAGTATGATACACTAACCTCTATTATCTGTTAAACAGTACATTACATTAATACAAACTAATACCTAACTATAAGCCTCCCAAGAAAAGAGGTATTTGCTTGAAATAAACCTAAAGAAATGCACAGTACTTGCAAGCAAGAGCTTTTACTAGTGGGTAACTTTGGGCACTACTGTGAGGCAATTAAACACTTGCAACATTTGTGCAAGAAATGTAACAGTAGTTGTTACAGCTAGAGAAAATAAAGATGCCGTCACATGCAATTCACAAGTTAAGAGGAAGAACTGAAAGCAGAAGCAGAATTCACTGGTTTTTAGACACTCAAGCTTGCAGTTGCTGAGTCAAATGCTCATTATAAGTATTTGCAAATGCTTTTAGTCTACTGGGAAGAATATCATATGTATGGTTTTTTGTTTGTTTTTGTTTTTTTCTGAGGACCCGTGAGAGCTACATGAAAAGCAGATCAAGACAGCACCATGTGATTGGTGAAGTGCTTTAGGCTTTTGCTGTCTGCAGGAGCTGAACATGCACCACTTCAGCTTTGTCATGGCATCTGTGAGAAGGGCTTCTGTTTGATTTCTCAATTTTGTCTGAACTTTGGTCTTATTTTAGCTAACAATACTATTTTTTGGAAGGAAGAACTGGCACAGCTGGTAAAAAAATGTAGGGATTGAACTGTTTGTTTCTGATGCTGGTAGGCAAATGCACTGTCACTTGAGTACATGACATTCCTTTCCTTTTTTGTTGCCGTACTTACTGTCTTCATTCACATGCTGCAGCAGAGGAAGGTGATTTGCACTTCAAGAGGAGTAAGTTAGAGCTGAGCAAAGACTGGTATGGAAAGCTCTGGGATTAATAGAGGCTTCCACCTAAGCTAAAGAGGAAGAGCTAGAAGCCCTATAGGTAGGGATGACAAGTAAAAAGTGTCACTGTTCTCGGATAACAAGGTTACGTGAAATACTGCTGGAGATGCATATGCTGAAGTATACTCATGCATGAAGGGATCATTTCCTTTTGAAACAGAAGGAAATGAAGAGGAGAGCTGGCAAACGTGTATACAAAATATGTCAGTTATAAGCAATGTGAGGTTTGCAGTCTAGATAAGGATTTTCAAATAGTAGTACTTCTGCAATACAGACATCCACTGACACCAACCCAGCTTCCAGTGGGAGCTGCATGAGGAGTATCTTGGGATAGTTGTCTGGTTTGAATTATTAAGATGAAGTTTCATTCAGAAAATAGCCCTCCTAGTTACAAGCTTAATAATGAAGATTCAGCCACACAGAAATTTGTTATTGCTTTATTACTTAAAAGGCAGATTGAATATTTCCATTCTATTAATTGGAGTTTTTGAACTTTGTTTTGTGCATTCATATTAGGAATATTTGTGAGCATACCACCAATGTGCATTATTTCCAGGTTGCTGTCATTCCCTTTACATTCTGAGAGATCCTCTTCACAGATGCACTTCTCAGCTGCAACATTTGCATAAGCTCCTCTTCCCAAGTTGTACAGTAACTCTGATGCAAGTTTTTCTTGTGTATGTATTTTACCTTTACATTAAAGGTTCACAAGATCTGACCCTTGAGATTTAGTGTAAGATTTATTTAATTTATTAATTTAATGAAGATTAAGCATAAAAACAGATTTAGAAGTCTTTCACCTGAGTAGAGGTTAGATTTATTAATGTGTTCATAGCAGGCATGCTTACTTCTTTCTATCTTAAATGTACAAAACCAGCAACAAACAGCTCACAACCCAAATAATAGTTCTTGTAACATTGACCATGAGTGTTCTGGTGAGGATGCCAGCCTAGATTTGGCCACTGGAGTCCAAAATGCCCAGGGATGTTGTGTAACATGGGAGTGTGTGGTGAGAAGCACAGGTTCCATAGGGACAGCACAATCTACAATACTGTAAGAACCTCCTGGAAGGTACTTCACTGAACATGAACAGGGAATGCCAAACACAGTTTATCTTTATATGAAAAATACAATGCTATCCACATCTTTACTGCTTTCGTCCACTACAGACACAAAGTTGCTTGGGTGGACTCTGTCACCCAGTGTGCCCTTCAAGAAGCTTTCATTAACTTTGCCTTTTCCTGCTCCAAAAATATGGTAAAATAGGCCTGAGTTACTGGATTAACTGAAGAGAATGAGGTTGCACGGATGAGATTCTGTTCTAGAATGACATAGGATTTTAATTTTTTCCCCAATCGCCAAGAGTGAAATGGTATCAATAAACTGATTTACTCTCAAGAATCACTAATACAAGTTGCCACAAAAAATATTTCAGTGCAAGGGCAAGTGCACCCTTTTGGTTTAATCAAATCTTAAAATAGGAATCAAAACTCATACTCTGAAAGCTGAGTGATGCCTTTTCAACACATCAGGGGGAGTGTATTGAGATGGAATTGCCTATTTCTCATGCAGAAGCAAGATTGCTTCAGAGCTGCTATGGCCCTCAAATCCACACAAAAATCTTTCTCCTGGGAATGAAATCTTATATTAGACACTGTTACTAAACATACATATATTCTTTTTTGTTTGTTTGTTTGTGGTTATTTTGGGTTTGTTTTTTTTTTTGTTTGGTTCTTCTAATCTTCAGCTTTTACATCTGGTAAGAATGGCCATTCTGACTAGTACCAGGATTCAGGCTTGCTGTGCTATCTTGTGTTTCAAAGACTGCTACAGCTGCTAATAGATGAATAGTCATGAAGGCAGTTACACAAAGAACAGAAATATTTCTGCTCTTATAAAATGATCCAGTACAGGAAAGAAGCAGATTTGCATGATTCTAAATTCTTACTATGCAGCATAGCACGTTGTTGCCATGCTACCAGATTGTTTGCCTTGATATTTAAATTTGCCCTTATATTTGTATTAAAAAAGAATGAACTGTTAGCAGTACATTAAAGTATAAAATAACCTGACAAGACATAAGCCTCATCACCAATTTGTTCATCATTTTTTGGCATCCATATATTTTTATTTTCTTTCCTAAAATGAAGTCCACTATCACAACAAATCTAAGATATGCACGAACCAATGAATTATGGAAAGGTTCTTTTTGGGAGTGCAATGAAGGTTTATATCAAAGGAGGAATATTGATTATAGTTTCCATACTTATAAAAATATGCATTTGGTCTACCTTACTAAGCACCTCTTGCCATCTTTTGTCTCCTCCAATTTAACACAACAAAGAGAAATCAGAGTATGATATTATTGATGTATTATGGAGGAGAAAGGAACATTATTTCTATATATGTGTGTGTGTAGATATATATAAAATGTCCTTTAGGCATAAAATCTTGTGTTACTGGAAGACAACTCTTGATTAGAGACAAGGCAGCTTTAAAAAGAAACTTATCCCTGTGATATTCTTAGCCAGTCAATCAGTGTGGCTTTAATTATGTAGAAGTATTTGACATGTTATGGCCCAGGAGATAAGAGCTGTTGCATACTAGATGAATGAAAGGGAAGGAATTCTGTTGGTGACTAGAAATTCCATGCTCACTGCTGCATTGGAGACACAAAATCAGCTCTGGAAGGGAATGCTTCCTAGTAAATAGTGATTTCCATTGCACTGCTGATTCCAGGATTATGAAGGTTGTTGGGGGCAGAATTCTTCATTTCTGGTTGACTACTTGCTTTATTGGTGGAACAGTTGCCATGAAAATACCTGTGTAGTATCAGGATTGTGCCTTTAAGTCAGTTGTGTTGGTGTGAATTTTTTTGTTTGCTTGGTTTTTGGTTTGGTTGATTGGCTTTTGTGTGTTGTGGTTTTTTTTGTTAGCTTTATATTCTTAGTGGCAGGTTGAAGTCTCAGTTTTCACCAAGTACATATGCTGAGATACTGGCTGTTTTCAGTACCTGGAAAGAGACTACCTTGAAGTTTTTCCACATCTATTCCACACCTATCTGCAGTGATAGTAAATTATCTGTACAGCATGTGTTCAATTTGGCATTTGTCCTCCATTAATTATTCAGTTTGCATGCATTATAACTGACCCACCAACAAACAGACAATGGTTTGGGGGGAAAATGGAGGGGAATTATACATTACAGAACTACTATACTTTAGTGCTATACATTATTATTTTCCTTCCTGTGCATATATCTATATTTGTTTTTAAAGTTTTTAGTCAAAATTCAGTAAAATACCTGTCTTATTCTTGAGCACACATTGATTTAACTTAGATCTGTTAATGTGTTTTAGTGTTGGGACTCTTACGATATTTCATGGTTTAGTTTAGGCTCCAGCTGTTGGTGTGTGAGAATCACAGTTTTGAGCTTAGACAGGCTCCAGGAATGAAAACCATGAGTGTGTACTTCAACATTTGGGGACAATATGACACCTTTAATTCTGGATTTCTTGTGATTTGCAGTGCTACAGCAATTTTAATATTAACCAGCATATGTTTGAATGAACTAAGCTCTAGTTACCAGTTTTCTTTCTGATGGTACTTAACATTGTTATAACCACTCATGATAAATATAAACAAGCCAAATGTCATCCAGAGTTTCTGAACCAGCTGTTTTATCAGTGAACAGTCCCTGTGTTACATACTTTCCTCTATTTAAAGTAGTAATTAAGTAAGGTAGTAACTTTCTACAGTAATGGTAAATCCCACTGGAAGCTTAGGAAACAAAAGTTGTTTATTACTGCTCCAAGTTTCCCACCCTCCCCATGCCTTCTTTCTTGACCTGATGAAATCCACACTGTCTTTAAGATGTTATCTCTGTCCTCATCAGATAAACTCATGACTGTGGCTGCCAGCTGAGGTTGACCCTTACTGACTGGTTGACAATTTGCACCACGTTGGTCACACTGGCACACTGACTGTCAGCTCCTCAGGCTGACCTGTGGCAGTCCTTGCCCCTCTTTCCTTCAGCAGGATGGTTCCTGTGCCCGAGCTGCATGCCAGGCTCCTTCACAGGATCATCCTGAGGAGCCCTCACATATTGTAAAGACAAGAAATGGGGGCAATTCAAACAGAAATTCCTAAATAGTAAAGTTTGAAGTTTATCATACATATGGAACTGAACTAAAAAACCTAGTAGCATCCTGAATGAAATGGAGGTGATCAGAAAAAAAAATTTGTTGTGGTGAAGCCTATGAGTCAAGCAAGTATCTAGGACTCTTTGATGGAAGGCATTAGACTGTCTTTGCTCAAAAGACTGACCTGTCTTAATAGACTTCACAATTTGGTGTCTCCTGTTTAAATTAATCTGACAGAGAAAAAGAATCGTGTAAAAAAGTGGTCTCAGGCCAGTATAACCTCATATTATGGTAGGAAAAGATTGCAAAACACCATAATACAAATAATACAAAGACCAAAACTTTACTGAGAACCTGAATTTTAGGTATACTTGTAATTATTGGAGAATATAACTTAAATGTAACTAACTGAAAAATCTTAATTTGGTTTTGCTATTTAGTTGAATTTTGCTGTTAAACTTTTTGCTGTGTGAAACTATAGAGACATAAGTAATTACCTTTATAGATTAACATTTAACTATTTTGCCTGTGTAAATATGAATAGCATGCAGATAAAAAGTTCTCTACTCTGAAGACTATAAAAGGATGACTTTGCAGTTGTTATACAATTTTCATTGTTGTTTTCTTTATTATTTTACTGTGCCACTGGGAGTGGAGGTATGTTTGATTTTTAAACAAACCTCCCAAAGTCTGCTTTATTCATTTTTCAGCCGTAGACTTACAGATTTTTAAGCTCTTTGTGGCAGGAATGTCTGCAGAATACTTTATATGATGACATCTTGGTTAATGGACTTTTCAACAACACACACAATTTAGGATTTATTTGCCTCCAGTTGAAAGTTGTTGTTATAGCAAATATGAGATGACAAATTAAATGGAAAAGAATATATAATGTGACTGTTCAGGGTTTGCATCTGGCAAAGGGGCTGATATGTGGAATCACAGAAGTTGATTATACCATTGCAGTGCTAGGCTACATAGGATGGTACAAAGTTGGATCCTGCAGGGAAGCCTTCTAAGAGCCTGTCAATCCATTGGAGTGCCCAAGAGAGGTGCACACAGTGTTTAGGTATTTGTTTTACAGTGTGGGCAATTTCTGTTGTTAAGGAACTGTGACATATCTTTAAGCGGCTGGAAGCTGACCTTTGATTTGAACTGGGTGCATCTCAAGCATCTTTCAAGACTTCAGTTTTGGTAGGAGCTGCAGCCTTCCCCGCAGTGCTCGTGTCCCCGGGAATGTCCCACAGCCCCAGCAGAACCACGGCTGCCTGGTGCCGCAACACAGGAACTTCTGGTTACCAACAGGAGACTGCCATGGGGTAGTTGTTCAGTTAATTCACCTTAGAAAGGTGAAACAGAGTTGACCCAACGATAGAAAAACAGAAATTGTTTTAATTGTTAGAGGAGTTAGTCTACATTTGACTTTCCCAATGAACATAACAGTTATATAATTAGTAGTCTCTGCCAGCCATAATACTTTGTGTCATATATCTATATATTTAGGCAACTGTAGGCACTGCTTTACAGCAGATATCAAAATATATATCCCTACTGCCTTGAGCCTCAGTTGACGATAAACCAGTCTATTTATGAACAAATAATGAAATTACTGAATAAATCAGCAAGACTCATACTGCCATTTACATTCTTGCCTCAGTAACGACTTACTGCATGTTTAGTGATGAGAGATGCAGACTTCTGAATTGGAAAATTCATATATAACTACAAAATAGAGTGACCCACAATGTACCAATGTGATGCCTCTGATTTTTCAACCATTTCATCTTTAAAAGAAAAATGTTAATTCTCAAAAGTGTTAGCCAAGTGCGTAGGTACATTTACTGAGAACCTAGGAAATTCATGCTTATTTAAATACATTATGCAAAACTATCTTACAACAAATATAATGCTGGGGAGATTCTTGGTTTCACATTAGCTTTTTAATGTAGCTCCTTCTAAAGATATTAGAATATTAGAGAATATTGTTTCATTAATATTCCCCTAGTCCTTTGCTAGTCAATGTGTCAGGTATGGAGCATGAGGCTTCTTGTGTGTAGGTATCTTCCTTACTTCTGCTCAGCTATAACCTTGGGGTAGAGCAACCTTGCAGTGCAGGATTAGTGCCTTTTCTGCAACATATCTGCTCCATAGTTCTTTTTCTGTGTAATGCCATTATTTTATGTGCTGCAGTTAAGCCAGCTGCAGTCAAAACCTAATCTCTTGTTTAGGCCAACTGTAGATCTAATTAACTTTGCTGACATGGCATCTTATTCAATCACAGAGCATACTTCCTCCAAGAGAATGAATGAAGTTGTATTATTTTTTTTAGAATATTGTCTAACAGTGAGTTTTCACTGTTCTCCCTGTTCTGTGCTGCACTGCTGCCTGCTTAGCCTGTCAGTTACTGATGGGGAAAGTCAACATACCTGTGTGTGAAGAAAAGGAGAAAAGATCAGCCCCAAATGCAGGCTAAACTCTCCACATAGTATTTAGACAGACCACTAGAAGTGCCAATGTTCCCATCTCTGGCAGAGAAGACAAAAAAGAGATAGCCAGCTATCATCTCCTATGCCTTCATGAAGCTAATGAGCATGGAGGAGTGACATGCACACAGTCCAAGATTATTCAAAATAGCATAGTATGAGCTGCCAAAGGCTCATGTCAATCTGTTCTACCATTTCTACTGGAATATTTCTTTAAAAAAAATAAATTTTACTCTTATTTTCATAATGACAGTATTTCAGCTTTAGAGACACCTGTAGAGAGTAGGCTCTACCATCTCATTTAGAACAGTTACCTTCCCTATAATGACTTGGCAAAAGTGAGCTGAACATTCAGTTATCATCATGCAGGTCTAAAGGGAAAGGAATGCTTCTTAAGACCTTCAGCAGGCTGATGCATAATGGGAACTGTGCTCAGAAGTGATTAATTCATGGCGTATCATCTTCCAGCATCAGGCTTGAATCCTATGGGTTCTGCTGTGTTACAGAAATCACCTGAAATCAAGATGCTTTTTTGCCAAGGATGGGCAGAGACTTTAAGAAAAATTCAGTCCCTTGATTTGGTTACCAGAACCACTCAAGATAGGGAATAAACTCAAGGGGTAAACCAGGGATTGCTTTGCTCTCCTGCTTTGTCTGATGAAGCTCAGTTCTTCAGTTTTCAACAACTTCTCCAATTAGACAATATCCTCTTTTCTCTTTTACAAGCCATTAGGATCTAATGGGATAAGACATGCATCCGAGCCTAGTCAGCTAATGATGCCTCACTTCCCAGCTGTAAGTGGAGCAATTTAAACACCACAGTTAATACCTACAGCACAGAAAACTCTGCTAAATCAAGGACTTCACTTAAACTTTGCCTGCAGATTTCTTAAAAAGGGTTTTTCCACCTTTACTGAAAAACTTTTTCAAACTAGAGAGTAGACAGTTGAGATAGCCAAAGTCACATTTTTTTCAAAGAATCCTTTAACTAATTGCACGTTTTATTTAATTCAAGATGAATGTTGTTTGTACTTTATGTAGCATCAGAAAAGAAATGAAACTTTGAAATCTGTTTAGGCAATGAATATACTGAGGGGAAAAAGAAGGAAAAAAATTAGCTCAGTTCTCCAAAATAAAAGAACACTCTCTTTGGTACTGCAATTTCACTGATAGAAATCTGCTTAGACTAGTCTGTTTATCTGCTCAAAGCTCTTTACATAACTGGCACTTTGTCATCTTCTGTCCATAAATTATAGGCAGTCATTGCTGAGTGTCTGAGTAACCAAGGGTAGGTTGTTGCTTTGCATATAAATGGAGCTGCAGTCCTGGATGTATGTGAACATAAATAAGGACATGAAGGCATTCTTGCTCTTCAACTTGATACCAGAAAACCCCCACTCTTAATGCCATACATCTGTGGATGGTGGTATAAATGTGAAGCAGATAACCTCTTTGGTTTCTTTAAAATGCAGTGACAGAAATTGATTTGGGAGAAAGATGTGAGTGCATAAATCACAACAAACTAAATACAGGTTGTTACATGAAATGGGCAAATTAGCTTACAAATTTTATGTCAAGTGTTTTTCACTGACTTGGTGTAGAGAAGACTTTCTTCAAATGTTATTCTTTGCATTGATAATACAATAGTAGAGACAGTTTACATCTCAGAACACTCAGTCTGGATCAACCCAAATCACATCTAGCCTGACACTACAGTAACATCTGGATATAGATCCATAAATAGATCAGAAAATAGGCTTTATCTAAATATTCACCCTACTAATTAACTCTTTCTGATATAGTTATTAGGTCCTAGTCTTTCAGTACACAAAGCATGTTACAGCTGGAAGATTTAAACATTTGTTTTAAGTACTTGGTACTTTTTTGGAAAGCAAAAGGTCTGTCTGTACAGCCTGAAAACCTAGCTGCATTGAACCATACTTCAAACTACAACATCCTAAATGTAAAACTCCACCGACCCCAACTGAGGATAAATGATGATATCATTACTTAAATTATACTGGTTACTGTGGATGATCCATCTATAGCTGATTACTTCTTTCTAATGGCATTAAATAATGTGCTGAAATTTGCATTGCAAATTGTAGGACAGTAGGCTATTTTTTTTTCCAACCAAATCAGGTCAATTCCACCCAGGTCCTCTATATACAGCAATCCAATAGTGAAAAGCATTTTGGCTACTCTGTTTTTCATCTTTTGTTTGCTTAAATTATTTTCTGTTGACCATAAAGGACAGATATTTTTGTAAGTTCACTGTTGGGTTTCACAGATGTAGGTTTAAGGAGATTATTTTTGCTTTAGGATTTAACATCTACCAACATGCTGTTCATTTGATGGATATCACAAGGGACTAGTTGTTTTATTTGCAATTTATAAATCCTCCTCTTCAGACTTTGGTTTTCAGATAGCTGGATGTTTGAAACATCCAGCAGTTATTAATTTAATGAATTTATCTCAGATGAGCTAACAGTGTTTATTCAACCAACAAGACATATGTTAGGTCCAGGATTTTGTTTTTAAATTTAAATGGAATAGGTAATGCTAACCTGGTAGGTTGTTGAGGAGTCACCTTAGGAGCCCTTTTATGCATGTTTGATGAAGAATGCTGTTTTCTTGTGTCCTTTACTGGTAAATTTGGTGATTTACTTGCCAAAAAGACAACAGCGGAAGCTCAAAAGCCCATATCCAAGGCTTTTTCCTTCCAAAACCCTTGCATCTTGAATGAAGAAGTCACACTTGTACTCTGTGTGCCTAACAAAACCCTAAGTCTTTGCAAGGGTGGCAAACAAAGATGTGACTGAGTCTCATGCCAAGTTCGTCTCATGATACCTGGGACAAATGCTTGTAAATGTGTCTGCTGTGGCACACACAGTCTTACATGCCATGCAGAGCAATGAATAATATTCCCGCAGGAGCAGCTCCATATGCTTGGCTTGATAAATAAATCCTTTATTTCCTGTAGAAGTCGAGATCTTGAGGTTGTACAGGTTTTTGATCCCAATGTACCTGGGACAGTGCTGCCGGGTTCAGGGAGAACAGGAGCTCTGGGACATCTGCCGTGCAATAAATGATACCCTGCTCATAAAGCAGGATGCTTGTAACATTAAAATGTGAGAACAGAAGGTGACATCAAAATGTGAGCCTTGTGTGAAATGCCTGAGTTAGCTAAATCTCTATGATGCTTTCAAATATGTTGCCTATTCTTCTATAATTAAAGCTTGAAATTATTTTATATATGGTGCAGTGATTGACTTCAGAATGAGGAATTTAAAAAATCCCTGTGAGAGAAAGCTCATAATAACTAATATTATTATGCTAGAAATTTGAAAATAACCCTGTTTCTTTCTCAGTGTTTTTCATCCTGTTCTTGGCAAGCATTTTCCTATGCTGTGTTTCTTGTGCTATGAGAGCCATTCTGAATTGCTAATAGGCTCAAAACTCAAACAGTTAGTGCTCAAATGACCAAATGCCTTGATTTGATAATTCAGAGTTGGGATGCTGTGAGCTTTCAAAATGCAGTCTAGCATTTTACAGGGCCTGAAGGCCCCACTATAGTCTTACCAAGAGCTTATCCTGTATTCAGTTTTCTTTGGACTGAAAAACCAACAGAGGACAGAATTTCCCCATTGAAGTTTTATTATGTTTTCAGAGCTACTAAATAAAAAATGCATATCCTGCTACACTGTAATTTTTTATTATAGTGCATCTTAAGCATGTTTTGGTACTACCACGATTACCACAAGATTGTAAGTATTTTGTGGAACTTCTTTCCACCATTTAAAAATTAATACTTTTTCTGTTCTGATATTCAAAGACTAGAAAAAATGCAAATAAATCAGAAAGAAGACTATGGAAGTGGAAAACAGTTGTGTATCAACTCTGCAGCTGTGCAAAGGTCATTTTCATGCACTAGAAAGCTGAGAAACCCTGCAAGATAAAGCCTGCAGCATGTAAGGAATGTTGAAACAGGCAAGGCCAGAGGCAGAACCTCTGGATCCATCTGCTGTCCTCATGTGTGTAAGGGGAAGTTTGCGCAGATAATGCAGAGCAACTGGGGAAAAAAAATCACCTCCTTTCCAGAACAGGCAATTTTCCCCATTACACAGCACACATACAATGCTGTACTCTGACAACATAATTTGACCTTGAAAAAGTCAAAGTGCTCTTCACAAACCTGCAGAAAGTATTCTTGGCACTGAAAGGTATTGATTTTTTGCATTTAAGAGAAGAATTCATTATTCCATGCAATTCCATGTTCAATTTTTTATATCTCAGTAGTGTTTTCTACAATTGCTGATGCAGATCTCTAGTGTTTTCATATAGCTGCTGCTGATCCTGACTAGATTTACTCTTGTTTTGGTTCATAGTTCTACTAAAGCTTTCAATGAGATCTATTCATGAGGTGTGTTGTACTACACACAGAAGTACCCCAGGGCATTGTATAAATTAATATTCCATCCATGAATGTAGTTAGTAGTTAATTTATCATTTGGCAGTGAGAAACAAGAGACTAGATTACTGATTAATTGTAATGAAGCTGAACAGGATGCTCACGTGTATGCCGAAACAGACTATTTCTGTACTAGTGACAGCCTTTGCAATAGGCAACCTGTTTTAGTATGTTAAGTCTAGCAGTTTAAGAAATACATAAGAACAGTGATAAATAGTACCAGTATTTTTAGTTTAGCTAATTAAAATTTTATGACTGACTTAGAAGATTTGAGTTTATGGCATCTTCAGGTTTGGCATGGGGAAATAAGAGAATTCTCAGGAGTTGACTTCTGCTATAACCTGTCATATCTTATTATGCTGTTTCCAACTCTGATTTAAAACAAAACAGACTTAAAATTTATTCTTCACTAAAAAGAAGAGGAAAGAGAGCCAGTAACTGCAGCCAGGAAGTACATCTGGAATAATACCATGATAGCTGCGAGTGACTGTTAGGAGCAATTGCATTCAGTGATCATCCTAAGAATAATTGTGTATCCTAGGGAGAAGCTTCAGAAAAATACCATGAGGAAATATTCATGGATTTCAATAATTACCTGATATGTAGTTATCAAATGAAGTCTAGATAAACACAAGAATGTGCACTTTTCAGTACACAGACAAAAAATAAGCGAATGAGTGAATCTCTTCTATTCGAGAGTGTGTGTGTATGCTCCACAGAAAGACTTGATCTGGAGCCTTTTCACCTTGGGCTTCAAAGATCTCTGCCCCAGGAATATCTCCAGTTATGTTTGTGCATTAAAACTCCTCTGAGGTTTTAGATTTTATTTTAAACCATGAGGCATGGATGCAGCCAGTAGTTAATTCTGCTACACTCTGTCAGGCATTGTGGATCTAATAGACATGATGGCAGAAAAACCTGACAGTCCTTTAATCCAATTTCACTGCCACCATCTTTAGCCAAGACTATTCTTGGAGTTTTCTATCTGTGGGAGAAATATGATGAAGAATAGTGATATAAAGTGTGTCAAATGATTTAGGAATTCAGCGATTTAGGGAGTACTAAACTGTGACTCTATAGAGGTGATCAGGACTTGCCAAAGGAGGCAGCTTTGGGCATGCCCCATATAATTTCAGAAAGGATAAAATGCCACAGCTGATTCACAAAGCACTGTGCACATTTGGCTTGTGTTTTGTCATTGTTCCACCAGTTAGGATTTACTGTGTCAATCAGTGGATTCAGACAAGGTAATTCTGCAGCATTTAGTATTGTTACTGCAGAAGCACCTTTGCATTTAAATGGAAAGAGAGCTTTAATTCTTCTCAGAGAGACAAGAGGAGACTAGACTCTACTGCATGACTTTGCATCTCCCTTTAAATAAACAGCTCATATATCTTTGGAACAGGAACGTTATCCTTGAAGGAGTGACCGTATGTCACTTCTGGCTCTTCTGAATAGCTTTCATTTACTGTAGTTTCATAGAAGACACTATTAATTAGATTTCCTTAATGCACAATTTGATTTTATAGCAAGAATAGGAGCTAGGTACCTGCAGTGTGTGCTCCTGCTTTGGAACAATTTTCTTTTTTCATTTGGTTTGCACAGTGGTACTTTCTACTGCTGTCTTTTTGTGTCCTATAATTTTCTAGTCAGTCATCCTCCTATATTAGCTCCCTAATTCCACAAAAAAAAAAAAAAGAATTAATTCCATAATTGATCTGTTTCAAATAGGTTTTAAAGACATAGCTCTCTCTGTTGCTTGTTCTGATACACTGCTTTATACATATGCTCAATTTCTGCCTCTCCATACTCAATTGCTCTAAGCCCCTTCCATAACTTCATCCAGACCTCAGCACTCCTGACAGATGTAAAATAGAGCAGTGATGTTGAGAAAAGCCTTTACCTGGTTATTCAGCTAATTCCTCTGCATCATGTCATCATTTCAGTGCTAAAGAATTTTGAGGATAAGTCTTAAATTTACCTGAGCTTAAATGAAAGGTGAAAAAGTACAGAAAAAAAAATCTCAGATCAGGATTGTCCTGAACAAACAAAATGCTGCCTCAGGGCTCGTTGTAGACTATCAGGCTGGCTGAAGTTGGAAACAACATTCTAATTTGTCGTGCACTACAATCAAATTTTGGATGCAAATATGCAGACCTGGACAACAATGATTAGATGTCATTGGTTATTTTTGCACTGCATAGAGTGTAAACAGTAGCGATTTGGAGTATCATGCAGTGGATTTTTGCCAGTGTTTCCTTTCTTATCTGTACCTTCTGATGTGCAGTGATCTTCTGTGCAGAAGAGCAGCTGGTTTATTTTCTTCTAACCTGTGTTTCTGGATGCAAAGAAAATCTTTCTCAAGATGCAACTAACAATTCAAGAATAGAAAACACTGAGTTTGATAGTTTAAGACCTACCTAGGTGCTAATCAATAGCCTTTTGAGCAATTTTAGAGCTTTCAAGTTTCATTGCTTATGTAGTAAAGATGACACTATTGATACAATTAAGGGTTTATTATTACTGAAGCACTAGCACTTATTTTTAATGAGGTGCTCTAGTCTTTTCGTGCAGACCTATGAATTGTTTGTTCCTGAGACTCCTACTTCACAGTTTATGTATTTGGGCTGCAGCTGGAGCTGAACAGGAAAATGAAAATAAATAAGAATAGATGGCTTGTCACTATGGTTTGAAATTGAACTAATGAAACTGAATTATCTTCATCTAGCTTTTTAAAATTTGCAGTGACTATAGTAATTTGTATCAGAGGCAAATCAGAACACTTTGGAAGGGATTTTGAGAGACATCTCATCATAATCCTAATAGGCTAAAGAAGAATTTATGATATATGACCATTACAGATATTTGAGATTCTCCAATTTAATATCTCTTCTTCCACCTAATGTATACAGACTTAATTTTCTTACTAATATTTCTTATTTCAGTTTATTTCTAAGATCTCTCTGTGTTCATACCCTTCCCTTTCTCTTGAGCTGCACTTTGAATCCATATCCCCAGCATCATTGATGATAAAACTGATTTCTGGAAAATATGAAGAAGACTAATAATTTTATCTTAAAATTCAAGTTCAATCATATGTTGACTTTAAGTATCCTTTTCTGTATAACTTTGTGTGTTTCCAGCAATTCTGTTCTAAAAGTTGAATTGCCCGAGGAAAAATTAATCAGGAGATCTCTGGTACAGACAAGGCTTTGTCCACCAGACTGCTGCACTAACTCCAGGGAGGTGGAGTCCATGATTTTGAAAGAAAAATACTAAGGTGAAAGTAGAATAAAACTGGGAGTAAGTGTGACTAGCTAGCTAAATGTGAAACCTAAAGAGTTAGAAAAATACTGTATGTTCCAACTATGTCACTCGAGATTTTGAAGTATTCTGATTCTAAAATTAGAAATAATCAAGTGAGAAAAGAGTTAATGGCAAAATACATCCTCCCTTAAATGTTTTTATGCTACTGGTATTTTAAGAATCCTCCTAGTTAATATAATAGTTATGTTATTATAAAAGCATGATATTCTTGACAGCCTCCAGAGATTGTCCTAATGTTTTGTGTAATGGAAAACAGCAGCTCTGTTGAGGAAATGCAACTCACTACTAGATGTGTTCTCCAGCAGTGTAACAAATATTCAAGCGTAGTAATCAGAGAAAGTAAGAGATTGATCAGGATTTGTGTACAGTTAAAAATTTACATTAATTTACTTAGAATGGACCAGGTCAAATCACACCTTGATTTTCCTAACAATAGACAAAATACCTATTAGCTGTTAAAAAAAACCCGATTATTATCACCAGCATATAGTCTAGTAGACAGTGTTTACTAGGGTGTACAGTGTCTACTATG
>VRYO01000100.1:15087093-15125471 GCA_009812075.1 Sialia sialis | reverse complement strand
ACTTTGTTTCTGTACTCCATCTTTCAACTCCAGTGGAATAAGTGATCAGAAATGAAATGTCTTCTCTTTCTATAGAGTAACTAAGCAATGAGTTGTCTCTTCCTGAAGACCTCGGCTCCCTAAATTAATCATGATAATAAATCCATAATTTATTACTCATAATCAACTTGAGATATATTTGCACATGTATGAGTTCCAGGTTACTCAGGACTGCTGTATAACCTCTGAAGGTGTTGGATGTTATTTAAAGAAAAAGTACCACATCCTCATTATTGTTTTTATCCAGTGAGCACAAGTTCTTTGAATCTTTTTGAGGAGTATGTCCTTTGTGCATCATCTCAGCATGGCAGCATCTGTTTGCCCACTATTAATCTCCTGTCTGTTGGAGCATTAGTCCTCTGTTTCTGTGGTTCCTTTGTAACTTCATGCCTCAACATGAGGATGAACAGTTCTGCCAAAACACAGTATGGCACAGGCCCTCCTCATTCCAAAAAGGAATTTACTCCCTCCTTGACCTTTAAAATACATACTTGCTAAAGCTTTACTTGACTGAAATGTGTGGAGCTGTTCCTCACATCAGACTTGCTAGGAAACCTGAAGTATTTCTGTAAATGCTGCTTATTCATTCAGAGTGCATACATGGGTTTGTGGGTTAGCCTAGGAAAATTGCTGCAGTGTGGTGCAGTGGTACAGCAGCTCACTGCCACCTCTTGGCATTAATCCCAAGGGTTGAATCTTATCACAGCCAAGTTTTGTAGCACTTTTAAGCCCTACTGTGTACAGGACTTGGAAAATTAACTGATGTCTAACTGTAGATCTCAAGGTCATTATAATAAAATAATGTAGTAATATTGAAGTGTAGTGAAGTATAAATAGCAGCATGTATAATATTATTGTACAAGAAATGCATCTCAATAAGCAGAGAGAATGTGTTTGGAATGCTATGGAACCAAGTTAACACAACAAGATCAATTAGAGGTGATTGAACTGAGAGGCATATTTAAATTACTTTAGTAGGAAGCATTAATATCTTGAGTACAGCTTCTAGGAAATGTGCTGTATCAGCTGTAACTTTCTTTCACAGACTTCTAATAACTGAGAAGATAATTTACTGAGTGTGTTATAAAAGACTCCATATCTTAAAGCAAAATAATTAACTGGAATATTAACTGTTGAAAAAATTCCATTTTCAACACAGCACTAGACATTCATTCATGTCTAACCCAAGCCACTTCTTAAATTTTAGAAGACCTTAATTTCTTATTTTAGTTACTTAAGAACTCTTTATTTGTGTGACTGCAGCAGCAGCAATTGTAGAAGAACAGAAGGAAGACCAATATTACAAAACTTGCAGATAGTCAAAACAGACTTACTGAAAAACAAAGAACTTTCCTTTCCTTGCTTCCTGCTGCAATAATTTCAACTATTTTTTTATAGGAAGTTCAGAATTAACATCAAGTTGTATGTATGGTAAGAGAGAGAAGTATTTTGCTGTACATGTTATGTCCTACATAACACCTTTATAGCCCAGTTTCACCATTTTTTGTGGAGTTCTATCTCTTTACAAGATAGCAAGGGAAGAAAAACAAAAAAAGAAAAGCTTTTTTTTTCCTGCAGAGAAGAAGGGCTCAACAGAGCTAGAAAAGAAGTTGGAAAAGCTTTCTGGTCCTTAGTGAGAATTTAGATCTCAGCCACACAGGCTTGTAGCAAGCCACCTCAGACATGTTCAAACACACCTGCAGCTCCTGAAAAGTGGCTGTGACTACACCCTGTCACTGCCCAGTCCCTTCTAGTCAGGCAAGGCAGCACCCAAACACTGAAACAACTTCAGCTCAGTGTCCCTCAGGGCTGGGAGGAATCCCAGCAGGAAATTGTGGACTGGAGCAGCACAGTGGGTGCAGGAGACCTGGCTGAACTGGGATCCTGAAAACCCACTTGTGTCACGGTGCAGAGCTCTACATTGGGAGCTTGGTAAACAAAGGCATGGTAGTAGTTGCATGATTATTCACAAAGCACCTAGAATATTAATGATGTCACTTACTGTAGGTGACATTTCTTCATGATCTTATCCAGCTTGTACAGAAACATTGTCTGTGTTCCCCAGAACTTCAGCAGAGATATTGTAAGAGTCTGCACTAAATACTAAACAAGAGGGGGAAAAATATCCAGATTGTGACATAGCTCCTGATATAAGATATCAAGCTGTTAGCCAAATAGGGAACTATGCATGGAAAACTTTGATTCTTTGATTAAAAGTAGCATTGCAAATAAAAGTACCTAATTGCCAAAACACACTATCACATCAGTTTAATTTTTGTATCATAGGGCTTTGAGCAGCCTATTCTAGTGGAAGTTGTCCTTGTCAATGGCAGTGGGGTTGGAACAAGATGATCTTTAAGGTCCCTCCCAACCCAGGTCTATTTCTCTCTTCTTTGAGCTATGAGACCAAAATGCACTCTTCAGATGACACTGCTTTAGAACTGCTTTTTGATTTGAGACTTTTCATTTTGGTGGTCAAAGATCAAA
Source organism: Sialia sialis (assembly GCA_009812075.1). Classification (NCBI taxonomy): domain Eukaryota; kingdom Metazoa; phylum Chordata; class Aves; order Passeriformes; family Turdidae; genus Sialia; species Sialia sialis. The sequence continues at coordinate 15,122,945 of VRYO01000100.1, read as the reverse complement.
ACCATTGCTCTGTTCTCAAGGTCTTTGACATTGCCAGCATGATTTTCTTCTTGAAATTGTGCTCTCTGCTGTCAATCTTTCATGACTCTATTTCTGTGGTTTTGAATATTTTTTCAAGGTGCCTTCCCAAGGAGTCTTTCTTTTCCTGCTGAATTCATTACAACAGTGTCCATTTCTCTATCTTTTTTCCCTCCATACCCTTTGTCTCAGCAATCTCGTATTTAGTTGATGGATGAATTATACTTGCACCTTTATTCCAGACATTGACTTTGCTCAGGATTTTAGATGTTCTCTCAGTGTTCCTAATACAGAAATATCTAACCAATGCACCTCTAAACCAGAAATATTCATACCCTATTTCTACTCTGTTACTTCCTTTTACAGCCACTGTAGAAAAGAACACTTTTTTGCCTGTCCTTCAGGCCTGCAATTAGCATGTACCTTTTCATATGATCTTAAACGTAACATACTTTTCTGTATCATATCCATGAAGTAATCTTCTTTTTCAATTCTAATTAAGTTGTATCAAATTTCTGTAATGTTTTCACTGATCTTAGTGAATGCAATTTCTCTTTTCTGATAGCCATTCAGGCTACCACTCCAAAGATCATATTCTTACACCTCTAATGTGACCACATCATCAAAGCCCTGCATCCTCCTCCATTAACAGTAGTAGTAAAAATAATAATAATAATGTAAAAAATTTGATTTTGAAAGTGAAAACCTTAGAATTTCTTAGTCTCCTAATTTATTTATTATCCAGCAACCAACTAGAGATACAGGACTTTGATCATCCATTTATTATTGTATCTAGTAAGCAGGTTAGGCCTTTTCCCATGCTGGCTCTTGCATGGAGGAGAAAGTATTAGGAAACACTTGAGAAGATTTCTCTATACCCTGCATATAAATAAAGAAAATTTTATTTTCCTCTAGTACCTACCCACCCACTGCCCCCGCAAAAGAAAAAGGAAAAGAAAAGGCAACTGAAGTGCTAATACTAGTGCTCATTGTGATTGACCTTGCATCAGTGTCTTTATGTTCTCCTTTGCAGGAGATGCCGTCAGTTTTTACTTTGGAGCTGAACCAGGAACTTGCTTGGCACTGGAAAACCTGAGTGTTCTGTGTTTGACTATCCACTGCAGCTATTCGGTCTTGTACTGTGTAATATGAATAGTAAACTGTAGTAGACTCAACTAATTTCCTCTGACTTGGCAAACTACCAGCACAGGGAGGAGGAATGCATAGATTCCCCATCCTTCTCATGAGAGAGAAGTATGATATAGCTCTTCAAATCTACTTCAGGTCATTCTTCTCAGTTCTAATTATACTAACAATTTCTTTTGTCCAACGCAGTAACATCATTAAAACTAAATTTCTATTGTTCTCCAGGAATTAGAGAAAATATTTATGGAGTATAGGAAATGATCCCACTTTCTTTAGAAGCAGCACAAATTAATTACTTTTAGATAATACCATTGATGGAGTAAAAACTAAAAAAAAATATATTAAAACTAGTTTCTACTCAAATTTTCAGCTTCTGTATGCACATCATGTCCATTGCCTTAAACTGTTCCAATTACTTTGGAGGTATGACTGTAAGTTCTCTAGGGAGATGAATGAGAACTTCAGGAGTTAGTTAAGGCTTTTATTAGAAACACAGAAATGAAGTATGTTGGGCATAGAGAGTTCCTGTGTTTCCTGCTGCAGGATACCCTGGTTATTCAAAGTTTTAACACCACTGGGGAACAGTGAGATTACCTAAAACTATTCAAATTCCCAAGCAGTTTTACTACCATCTTTCATTCTTTTTACATTTTTCCCCCTTTAAGAGTTCAAATTTCCCCCCATATATCACTCCAAAATTATTTATTTCATTTCCATCTAACTTGCCTATAGGTCTAAGTGATTTCTTGCCATTGTTCAGAAAAGATACTGCTTCTATAGGACTTCAATATATGGATTATTCACCAGTGACACGACTATGTCAAAAGTGAGCAATTTGTTATCCAATTAAAAGAATTTTGTATTGTCTGTGCTTGAACAGATGGTACCCTTACTTACTTTGTGAGCATGAATTACTACCAAGCTTAAAATGTATTCACTCTTACAGCTGCAGCCAATAGCTTACTATCTAGCTACAAGAGTTTTCATATCCATCAGCTCAACCAGTGATCCAGCTCTTGGAACATTATGTTCCTTTTGTGATGCTCCTGGGAGTACTTAAGGCCTTAGAACCCATGGATAAATACACATTTCTCTCATCTGTGAAATAATACTATGGAAAATTATCTTGGTAAATTTCCAGCCAAGATTCAATACATTAAAATGGAGCTATGTTGTAGAAACAGAAATTATTTAAGGTCCCTTCTTATGTATATTGTAATCTCAAATTATGTATTTCTAGTTTTTTCGTGATTTTTAAAGTTCCTGTAAAGCTTTGGGGACATTTGAAGGAAATTACTGTGTACTTGGTGTTTTCTTGTTCCTGGGTACATTTTGTGCTCAGCTGTTTGGACAAATTTCAGCTGTGGTGTGAAAACAAAGTTGAAGGATGAGAAAATGCTGTTGAAGAATGACTGTAAAATAATACTAACGCCTTTAAAATCGTTCAGGTAGGGATTTGATATGCAAACAGTAAGAGAGGTGCCCTGAGGCAAATACATAGACAATAGAGCCACTGCTGATTCTACAAAGTCTGTGAAAGAAGCAGGATGCTGATATCCTCCTCTTGCACCCTATCCCTTGCCTAGAGCAGTTTATCCCAATACACCCATTTTCTTTAGGATAAGGCAGTGGACCGAAGCTGATGTACAGGGCACGTAGGTGACAAAGCACATTTTTGAAATACATCAATTTACCACTTTTCAGATACTGTAGATTCTTATAGGCCTACAATTCAAAAGATGCCATATTTTCTGAGTAGATTTCACTACCACAGACAAAGCAATAGCAGCCTAAGCACTGCACTGACTGTTTTTTGAGACGTAGGACTAAAAACATGCACTTGATTCAAATGATTGATTTTCATTTATTGGTTGTATTCATCGTAAAATTGCTGTGGATTTTTTTGATTGGTTGGTTGTTTTGGTTTGATCTTTTTTAAGAGAGAAGTATTTCACCTTAAAGGACTTACTACTAACATTTCACTTTTGTTGAAATAAAAATGTGGAAAATCCTATCATACATATCTGTAACTCTTATTCACGGTTCGGGTCCTGCTTAGGCAGACACACAAAGAAGGATCTGAGAACATTTTCTTGTCTCATTTTCTGTTTGCCAGCAGTACATGTTCCCAAAGCACATACCCTGCTGCCCTTTTCTGAAACATGATGACCATAGAATGGAAGCAGTTAGAGATACTCTTTTGTTAATAGGTTGATGGATAAGGGGAGGGGTATTCTTCTTGATAAATGCTGCTTTATGAAATATGCTGAGATTAAAATTTGCCAACACTAATTGGCTTGCTTTGTGAAGTCATGTTTTTCCCTAATTAAGTAATGGTTTCCCAGCTGTAGTGGCTGCTTGGGTTACCAAACTGATGCAAATTACACTGTCCTTGCAGTGAAACATAATGCTGACAAAAATTTGTTTCCATAGAATAATAATGCAGCCTAGAACCAAAGCTAAAGCAGCATGTATACTTTGATCTGCAGCTATGAGATTAATTCAATTTTAATAATGCAGAAATTTTTACAAAGTAACAGTTTGGATAAGTGTCCTTACCTCTGAGTGATCCTACTGAAGGATCTGAGCTGAAGTTGTTTATAACTGGTGGATAATATATAATACAAATATAGTTCTGGCTTCCCACTGCTCATTTTAACTTCCACCTCTGTGAAAAGAGTTCAATTTGTGGTACTTCTGCCTTGGTTTCTCTGCTACAGTTTTCCAGTTAGCAGTAGTATAAAAATAAATGGGCCTGTTAAAGAGATAGTAAAAACTTCATCAAGATCCATCTTCCTATGCTATTTCACAAATATTTGTATAAAATTGTGTGCTTTAAAAAAAACCCAAAACTCTAACTCTGTATATCTGAAGATTATTAATAGGCACAAGACTTGGTCAAGAGTGTGAAGGAAGTCTAAGGCGGAGATGAAAACTGAGTCCCTTTCAACTTGGTGTCTGAGATAGAGTCCTTAAATACAAAAATGTTTTTACTCTTTAAAGTAACACCAGAAGATGCACAGACTCTCATCATGTGCAGTGCTAATGGACTCTAAGTCCCCTTCTCACTCTTATGGACAATGTGCTCCCATTTTCCTATTTCCCCATTACTGTCACTTCATCTCCCAGAGTCAACAGTGGTTTAAATTTTGAAATTCCAACCTCCTAGTAAAAATCTACCTGTCAACACTGTACACCTGTTGTCCCATTATTAAAAATTGGTTTTGAATGAAAATTTTAATTAGACTTAACTGCAAGGTTTGATAAAGAGTTTTGAAAGATGTTACAGTTTCTAGTTAGTCAATTTTTTGCCCACGAACAGAGTTCATTCTGCAGTGATAGAACTATGAGGGAGATTCTATGGAGGTTCAAGTACGCAAAAGGGTTGTTGCTCACAGCAATCAAATAGCTGCTTTTGAGGATTTTATTCCAATGCTTCTGTTGCTTTCTAAATGCAACCACTTTTGTTTTGTCTTTATTTGGAATAGTTTATTTACTCTTTTTATTGCATATCTAGCTATGGTATTTCAGTTTTGAGTATGTAATATAGTTTAGTGAGGTTTAGTTTATTTTAAAAAACATATCTTAAAATGTTATATTTATATGATGTCTATAGAAGTATTTTCCCTAGTTGATTTTTCTGGGAAAGCTTATTTTGGAATGTAGTTAGCAGTGATGGCTTCATTAATGGAAGCAGTGAATAATCTGCATTTCACAAAGCAGAATCTTTTATCAGGCACAACACAGGTGTGCAAAGAGATAAGAGGAGCAGCAGGTCTCCAGGCAGTGGAAAGGAGGTACAGATGGCAAAGACTGAAGGAAGGTTTTTAAAGGCAGAAATGGCACTTGACACAACTAAGATAATTTATGCATTTAAAGTGAACTCCATCTCTCTAAATTTCAGATATGACTGCAGTTTATATTCCATGTAACGGAAACCCTCCAAAAATAAAATTACAGTAATTTCACTATTATAAGCCACACCTGATTATAAGCCACACCTCCCGGTAGCTGTGCAGACCACGAGATTTGTCCACATATAAGCCGCCACACTTTTTTTTTTTTTTTTTTAAGTGGGGATCCATTTGTAACAAATTAGTAACAGAATCGCTGCCAGCTGGGTTTGGTGTCAGGTGCTCAAGTTGCAAACAGTTTTCATAGACCAGCGAAGCCTTTAAAGGCAGCCCCAGGTGCCCTCCCAGCCGGCTCTCACTTCTGGGTTGGCATTTCACTGGGATTTGTCCATAGATAAGCCGCACCTGAATATAAGCTGCACTACTAGGGTAGGCTGGATTCTTCAATGAAAAAGGTGTGGCTTATAATCATGAAATTACTGTACATACTTTTTTCAACCATATGGAGGTCATTCTGGAGAATGATGTTAATGATCCTGTGGTGAAGCTATGCTGATTTGTGACTTTTCACACTTTTACTCCACTTTTAGAAGTTTGTCCTAATCTGTGACTGTCCACCTTTCTTCCCTAAAAGGTTATTTGGAAAATCAGGAATAAATCAAACTTAGTAGCAATGTCTCTTTGCTCAAGCACCTCTCCTTCCCCTGTTAGGTGCAGGGGCAGCAGAACAGGAGGCACTGCAATTTGGCTCTCCCTGGATCCCACCACTCAGGGGAGCCCTGAGCTTGGCAATTAAGTGGCTTTCCAGCTGCCAGGCACCTACAGGCTCAGGTTTCAAGGCCATTTTCACTCCCTACTGGTTTCTTACTTGCAAAATATTTTATTGCATATCCTAAAAGTGCTCTAAACTCTTAAAAATTATTTCCAGATACAGAAAGAGTTAGTTTCAACCTCATATTCTGGTATTGATCTCATTTTATTTCAGAACATTATCTAAAAATACGTACTCTAAATAATATAGCATGTGCTTATTTTATATAACTTCTTGTTGATTCTTAATGAATAATCAGATCCTGCAAATACTGGCCTAGACAATACACATGCTCTACTTCAGAGATGCAACTCAGCAACATATAAAACAGACCTTGGGTTTTACTGATCATTTAAAGGAGGAAAGCAAAGAAGCATGCATTGTTTCCAAGCCTTTGACATGCTGAGAGATTAAGGAGAATACAACTAGGCCTTCTTTTAGTGAAGAACAGGATTGTAAGGGAAGGAGGAGAAAATTAATTCAGAGTTCTCCCGCTTAAAAGTGTTGTTAGTCTTAGACAGAATTCCCCATCAAGTTTCTTTTCCCACCCCCCTCTCTTTCTGCTACAGTTACAATACAAAATTTTCTCCAGCAGATGCACAGGAACCATTCCAAGAAGAACAAAAAATACCAACCTGAAATAGCCATCCCAATCAAAGTTTAAGGAAACACTGGCAACATAATTTATTTTAATGGACATATTAAGCTTTCACCATCTGTTCTGCCCCTAATTATGAATGCCAAAAGAACATATTTCACAGTTAAATCAGTAAGATGTTATTCATGCACTTACATGTTACTTCTACACTAACACTTCTGCAGTGTTCTTGTGCTGCCTACTCAATTCAGAGCAAGCTGCTCACATCTGAAATTGAACTTCTTGGTAAAAAGTATTTTTCAATAACAGTTTCAGTGGGAGAGTACTTAAAACATATTTTTAAAGAATAATTGGGAGAATGAAAGCCTTTTGTTTTGGTAATGACTTGCTAAAAATCAAGACTATGGACATGTATATTTTTCTCTGCTTTCTTGTATTTTATTCCCCTTGTCTGTCTAAATGCTGTACATGCTGTCTGTGTGTACAGTGTCTGCAGCAGCTGTTGTTCAAGCAGTGTATCCTCACTGGAGAACGTAGAAGGGACCAGCTATTTTAAGAAAGAAAAATTGAGTAATTTACAATGCTCACATGATCAAGACAAAGATCACCTAAAAACCCAAAAAATACTACAGATTACATTCACTAGTGTTTATATGGGAGAAGCAAAGGATGTCTTGAGTCTACAGTAGAACAAAACCCCTGAATTCTCCCTGCATGAGATATCTCTGTTCCTTCCTTGGTCAGCTGCAAGGCTGTGCCAGCTGGAGCTGTGTCCAACACATGAGATGAGTGTTAACTGCTATGGTACCACCTGACATTTAGTGGTGCAGTCTGTACCATCCTTTATCCTGCACTTAAGGAAAATAAAATAGATAAATATTCTCTTTTTGTCTTCATATCATGTCTTATTTTGGTTTAGCAATTTAGCCCTTAATACTTGCTTGGCCTTGAAAGTGTTAAGTGTAGTAGTTAAGTGATGCAGAAGAATCTTAGTGTGGAAGAGGGGAATCATCAGAGTGTTAGACTTGTGTCCAAGGAGCACAGCTATCATCCAAGTGGTCTGGAAAGTACAGGGTATCTTTAGAAATACACTACACAAAATAGTAAAATGGAGTGGAAAAAATGTAATTGATATTATATGGTTTGCTGAGGCTGAACAACAAGAAACAAACTCAGCAGAGCACAAGAGTCTCATGAAGAAGGATCTGAATTTTCTGCTGGAATACAGTTTGTGTTCCTGTAAAGGGTGGAAGAGATCACTATTTTCACTTGATTCTTTTGCAACAAGTCAGCTGGATGCAGACTTTTTTTAATACAACTGTGTAGAGATTTATCCTGTACTACAAACCACTAACTATTTTTTTGTAACAGTATAAAATTTATAGGATAAACGAATCAAGATATGTGGATTATGAAGTGCTGCCTAGAGACAAGGGGAATCAAAGGGATTGCCAGCATTCTAGAGAATTTTCTAAATGAAAGGAGGCAGGAGATGCCAGGAAGTAGATTCTTTTTTATGGAATCAGAAAGGGAACAGAAATCCTTTGTAATTCTAACCTGGGGGAGAATTCTTCCTTTATCTGCACAGGCATAAAAATAAAATGCCCCAATATCCTGTAGAAACATCAGCTTGACAGAAAATGTCAGGAAATGTTCTTAAAAATAATTCTGATTTGAAATAAATGCAACCAATTTGCCTCTGCAAATGGCTAGAATTTAGTTCTGCCACAATCTGATGTGACATCCTAACATGCAGAAGTTAAGGACTTTCATTCTAGAATTCCATTTGCAGACTCATGTTTTTAAAACTGTGGTTCTTTGAGCTGGTTGAATGTAATTTTTTAATCTTTTAATTGAATCCTGAACTATTCAGAATTTCAAACTTCATGTCCTGTAGCTGTCAACAATGAACATATGCTCACTATCTAAAATGAAGGGAAAATGCATGCATTCATTTCTTACTTTCATTTATGCTTATGCATGGATATATGTGTATGGGACTTTGTCTCTGTGGATATACAGGAAACTATCCAAAAGGGCTCCTATGTATGTGAGGACATCTGGCAGTAAAAAGTATGATAGCGAAGAAATCCAGTGTCAATTGAAAGCATTTTCTTACAGCACCATTGAAAATATCCTGGTGTCAAAAGAAAAAGTTTTATTTTTTCCTCTGAGTCACTAGGTATTAATTATGTTAAATTCTATCCATCTCTTATTTTAAAAAGCAGAAAAGAGATTGGCAGATGAAAAGTTGAATAAGAAATGTAAAGGTTAATTTTTGTGCATGGACTGAAGTTTTTAAATAGAGACTATGTTTGTTCACTTATGTAAGCATATGTGGAAATATGTCCTTGAGCTGTTGATACAAAATTTTAGGAATGCTGATAAAAGCAACTGTATTCACTTTTCTACAGTATCATGCAATTTACCTTGGAAACTACTAAACTGTTTGAGACTTGTAATATAAAAGCTCGGAGAAAATACACATTTAAGAATATCCAGCACAACTATGAAGCAAAATCCCTTCTAATATGAGACAATACTTGGAGCATCTTTAATTTCCAGCTTTTAATTTACCTCGGTGATCTGGAGCTTCTTAATACCCTTGTAGTCCCTGAGCAGTATCCTTCCTTGTACAGACTCTCTTAATTACAGCAGCCAGCAGAAGTACAGCACTGCTGGTGTTCTGTGCTAGCAGCACAGCCTGGCAGGCACCTGACACTGAGCTAAGGGCTGTTCACACATAACTTCATCCACCTCATGTGCTTGTGTCCCTGCCTCAGCTCATAACGCTGAAGTTGTGTGATGCAGATTGTTAGCGAAGATGAAAATGTTCTAACAAGAAGGAGGCCTCTGTGCTTTCATTATCTTGGAATAACCAATAAGGACAGGTTTTTCCTTGGCATGTTTTTATGATGCTTGTCTGAAGTCAATGATAGTACATTCTGTTGTGCCTCCTAAAGACATGGCAGAGGTTTTCAGGCAGCTGTTGATGTGGAGATGCTCTGTTTGCTATTCCTCAGATTATTCAGGACAGCTTGCTACCAACAGCCTATCTGCAGGCATTCAAAGCCTGCACTCTTGGGTTTGTCTAACACACAGCATTGATTAATGCAGCATGTTGTCAGCTTTGCTGTGTCAGCAGGAAAAAATTCTTTTGATGCGGAGAAATAGAAGTAGAATAGTGTGCTTAGCTCCATTTGTGACTGCAACACTAAAGTGATGCCATGCCAGCCTACAAATGCAGAAAATATTTTTCCCTTTTCTCCTCCAAAGAATATTTCCTCAGTAGGACTAAACAACATTTATGGATTACTGCATTAAATAGAATAAAAAAGGACAACTTCAGGGGTTTTTTAAACACAAAGATTCTCTTTTAACAAGTTCTTGATTGTCAGCATGCATTTCTATAATTTGTGTTAACCAGCCTCAGAGATGCAACTTCATGAGCTAGATGAGAACGAGACCTCTCTCCTGTCTCCTACAGTGAAAACATACACCTCCAATTCTTCTTGCACATGCTCTTTTCATGAAGCCTGTGCAAATAATTAAAATTCAAAGAACGAAAGAAACCTGCTATTCTCAGAAATTATTGTGGCTGCTAGCCAACTTGTGCGAGACAAAGGGTCATGATTGCAGTGGTTAAAACCGGCCAGGAAGAATGTCATAATTCAAGGAGGGTCACAGTAGTAGTCTGTGCTTATGGATATCTTATATATCCAAAAACATGGAAGTTCGCTTCTGTGCAAAAATTTTAAACTGGAAATTTGGTTGAATCATAACTAAATATCTCCAATTTTATATGTATTTCTAATTTATTTTCAGTCCACTTTTTTAGATGCATATATGAATTTCATTCAGCAGTACCTTCTCTTAGAGTATTTCCATGTATTGTGTTTAGCTAGTGAAATTTTAATATTTCTTCAGCAGATGTTTGGAGTAGTGTTTTGGCTGAGCAGGACTGACACTCTGAATAAGGTTATTGCTGAAAGTAGATTTAGAAAATTTTGGATACTTGTTTGAAAAATATTTTAAAAACAATAAAAGCTTGATAGCTAATTTAAAAATTAAAATAACTTGAAAACTACCAAATTGAGAGTTGCTTTCCTCTGTCAGCCACGTAGTCTGGAACACGTAGCTGCCTCCCCACCACTCCAGTGATACTCTCTTCTTAGCAATTCTAGGAAAGGCCAAACAGAAATTGCATATGCTTTGAAAATAATGAAATTGAATGGACCCAAGGCTACAAAAATAAACGAAACACACTGGAGGGATAATTTTTGTCAATCCTTTTGGTTACAATATTCTTACAGGGTGGCACTTGTAACAGCCACAGATTTGGGGGGTTTTACTTAACTGAAATCCTTCTAAATAACATGATAAAAATAAAGACATCTCTTTGTTAAAAGGTGAATTGTAACATCTCTTTCACACATCCCTATCTCTCAGCAGCAGACAGCATACCCTGAACACATTTGCTGCTTTGCCACTTACTATACATGAATTAAACACATTTTTTAAGTGAGCCAGGAAGTTTTATCCAATGGTACAACATTCTATAAATTTATAGATGCATTCTTGATTAATGGTTTTGATCCCTAAGTTAAGTATTCAGGCACAAAATCGTCAAGATATGCAACAGCTATGATTTACTTTGAGCCAGAAAATCTCATTATCTTTGTGTTACCAAATGTTAAATCACTGCCTTGAGGCTCGCTTTGAATAGCTTAATCATGTGAAAAGGCAAAAAAAGAGATGGTCCTTACTTCAGAGAAATACATTTGGAGACAACTGTTGAAATCATAAAAACAGAAGTAGAGAAAAGGAAAATGTGATAGAATAAGATGTGAAAATCTAAAATCTGAAAGTGAAAAACATCTAGTCCCTAGCATAGATTATCAGCAGGTACTCTTATTCAAGAAAAGTGTAATACAATATTTATAATGCAGACATTCACAGTACAATTATTTTGCAGTAATTCCCACTTACATGGCATGATAATGAATTTGACATTGAGAGGAATGGAATGAAGGATGGGAGAAGATTCAAATATGCTAGTAAAACAAACAAACAAACCAACCAGCATACATGTGGTACTCAATTTTTATCTTTACAATGTGAAATCAAAATACTCCCTTTTCCAGTCACTAATTCAGAGTAGAAATCATGAACATGAGAAAGCATTTGAACTGAGCTTTTTCAGATTCAGGTATCATCTGCTGATGGAATGGAATTGCAGAGCTTTTGGAAGGCTCCTGGGGCAGTACTTGGAGACTGAAATACTCAGATATCCACAACAGATTTAGTACAAGGACTGAAAACAAGCCTTTGTCTTTTAAACAACAGTCTTCATACACAGAGATAATTGTTTTAAGGTGCAAGACAGCTGTATGGTCATTGTGTGGCAATTTAACAGTCTCTAGGTTTTCTTCAGAAACTTTCTTCAGAGGTTTCTAATCACTCCTACGTACCAATGAAATTACTGCAGACGTGAAATTAGGTCTGTAAGCTGGCAAATGTTACTTCTGGGAAACTCTTGAAAAGTAAGTTTGTTTTTTTTAAAAAACTAAATCTGCTTATTTTTCTGGTTATGTAGTCAATCCTAGTTAGAAAGGAGAAGATCGTTTAGCTGTAACTGTGGTAGTACATGCAGGACTTCTCCCTGAGAAGGATTTAGTTTCTAGGTTAGGAAGTATCTGAGAGCTAGTCACTGGCAGAATTTGAGTTATGTGACATGCTGTGCTGGCTTAGAGGAGAAATAGTCATCAGGCACAGTACCACATCTTCCAGTGTGGCCAAAAGCTGAAGTTTTGGGAAGATAAGAACAGAGTACTAGCTAATGAGATTTCTACCTATTTCTATGAGGTCAGGAGTCTTTTTGAATACGTGTTTTCCCTAGGATTTTTTCTTTTCCCTGAGGAAAGAGGCACTGCTACTAAATTCTTCATTTTTAAGACTTTAACTTAGCCTCAGAAGTAAATGAGACTTCTTGTACAGAAGAAAAATGTAAGTTTATTCTGGTTTACCCAAGAGACATTTGAAGCCAGGTGTTGCTCACCAAGTACAATCTGCCTTCCACAGGGTCAAGTCTGATCTGCATTTTTAGATGTTATTTACTAACCTAAAAGAAAGATGTTTGTGGCTGAAGTGCTGATTTGGGAACCAGGAAATAAAGAGCAGTTCACATAGTTCAGGTACTTTAGACTGAATCCTCAGTAGGCGGTAAATATGCATTTATAAAATCAGACAGTGGCGCCATATTACAGGGATATGGGTTTTACACGCTAATGAGCTGCTCCCATGCTCAGAGCTAAATGATTCTTTGCTGTCCGGGATCTGAAACAGCCTTTCTGGTCAGCTGTGCCCTATAGGTACCAGGCTTAGTTCTGCCAGATCCACCAGTGTGCCAGTGCATGCTGCTTCTTGGGCAGGCTTGAAAGCAATGAGTATGGGATTTGATTTAATACTGGCCTTATAGGTGGCCCTGCTGCACCTGTAGTGACTTAGTGAAAATTAATTCAAGTACAGATGCCAAAGCATCATTTGTTTTGCCTTTATGCAGCATGTCCTAGTCCCCTTAGCCATAGGGAACAGCAAACAGGAAGGACCAATAATCCATTTGCCAATACCCATTTAAATTGCAGACTTAGGTCAGAGCACATCCTTCACTGCTCACATGGCACTGAGCAAGCATTCTCCTGTCAGGTCACTGTGTGTCTCTAATACCAAATAAGAGTTTAAGGCATTGTGGTTAGTGCTTTGTTTGCAGTGACTATTTACATGTAAACCTGCTAAGCTGTAACTGTGTCACTCAGAGCACAGTTAAATAACTTTGCATTCAAAATACTTATTTAGAAGGAAAGGTCTCATTTCCATGAGGTGTATATATACAAATGAAAGCTGGTGGGTGTAAGGTTTCAAGCCATCCTGAGGATCTGCTACTGTGATTGACAGAGTCTTTCTCTTCTACCCAGTTTTTATAAATTGGAGAGGATTTTACTGATGTGCAATTTGTACCTTAGAAACTGAGAGGAAAAATCTTTCTAATCTTGCTTTTCAAATGAGCTGATCATCTACTAAGGAGCAGCGTGCCTGAAACAGAACCAGCTGAAGCTATGGATATTTTTTCAAAGGTGGCAAATGCAAAATCCTGCAATATAATTCACAGCTAATGTCTGGTCATCTTCATTATCTATTACTCTTGTTAAATCTTTATTTTGTGAAAGGTATCATAAATTAACCCTGCAACTTGCTAATTCTGCTGAAGAAAGGTAGACTAATTTATCTTGAAAAGAACTAACACAATAGTCTTTTTCCTTGTTTTATTCTTTCAAAAGATTTTTTTTTACTTATTTGCTAAATCTGCCAGCATGCAAGCATTTGTATCAGTTTAAAAACCACAATGTTCTATTAAGAAGAAAAATGTAACCTAATCCTCTTATACTAATTAAATGGGAAGAGTGTTAATGAGGAACACATCAATTGTCAATGCCTGAAAAATCTAATTTTGGGTGAGGTTCCACTCATTAAAATGATGCTGTCGGTCTTTTCCTGTAACATTTTAAAGAAAAATTCATTTTTTCCCCATGGTTGTGTTAAGTGGGTTGGTGAAACCATTCACGGGACTTCAAGGTCAATAGTGATAAAGAGAAACCTTTTTGAGGAATTATTACACACTCAGAATCAAGAAGCTGTAAAATTTGAGTGTAAATGGTTGGGTGTGAACCTCTAACCCAGCCCTTAAACCCCGAGTAATGGGAAAGTTAAGCATCTCCGTTTCCTTCTCCAAATGAGGCCTTTCCAGTGACCTCCCTCCAGAGCTCTTCTAAATTGCCAGTCTCAGTATTCCAACCACCCTCCTCCAGCCCTCTTACCAGCCACTGAATGGATGCTCCTGGAGCAGGGTTAAAAATGTTTGCTTTAACGGTACAGTTTGAAATGTTTTGTTGAATCTCCAGGCTTTATTTAAGGTGACCTATTCTTCATAATTCCCTCTGCATTATTATTCAAATGGTATACATGATTCACCTCTACCTAACCTGAAATTAGTATTTATTGAAGAAAAGACATTTTTTTCTTTTTTTTACTCACAAGGCTGGAGAAACACATACATGAGATCATTTCACAATGATTAATTAATTGCCTGTGGTAAGCGTTTCCAATTGTATTATGTTAAAAATTTGAACAGATGCATAAAGAAAAGAAAAATAAAGGATCTTTTCATGGTCAATGGTAAACGGAAGTATAAAATACGAAAAAGCAACTTTCAAAACATTAATTGCTTATCTAGGATGTATTTTTAAGTAAATATCAAGTTTAAGAATTTCTCCTCTTTTTGAATGGAAAAATGAAAAGATTTTGAAATAATGGCATTCTAAAATGTCCCCTTCTTTCCAGTGCTATTATGTTTTACTTTGATATGACTTCACCTTTCTGCATGAAGGGATACTCTAAAATACGGACTTTGATGAGGACATTTATTTCAATGAAGAAAGTTAATCACAGTAAAAGCAAAACAGTTAAAAATGTATTAAAGGCATAATTCTATAGTATTAAAATAATACAGCAGCATCTCTGTAAATTAAATTGAGTCAGGATGAGAGTTGGCAGTATTTCTGAACACAACAAAGAATAAAGGGAGGGGAATGCAGCTGTATTGGTGAAAATAATGTTTTATGGACTTCAGGTGCACCAAGTCTGTGTGGTTTCCTTGTGTGTGTGGAATTACATCTGCAAAAAGTGACATATCTTACAGCCATGTGCCTGGCTTTTGAAAGATAAAAAGATGATAAAAATGGTTGCCACAAATGCTTTTGGGATTTTTGTGTCCATCCTGAAGAGCTAATTCTTAATCAGCCATAGCTTTCTGAAAACTGTCAAGAAAAAACTGAGTTCAAAGACACAAATAACAGGAATATATGTGGTTGCTGTATTTCAGATGGAACTGGATGTGACCGAAATGCAGCAATTTCATTATGTCTATTTAATGTTGAATTAAATAACTCTGCCTTATAGTTAAATTTATTCCACTATATAAATCCTCAAAGTACTTAAATAATGATGTTTAAATGGCAAGATTATATTTTTTGAAGTACTATCCCAATTCATATTACTGTCTTGGCAATCCTCAAATATTCTCTTATAAGCTAATTCATCTTTCCAAAATATTTTAATGGTAGAATAGCACCAAAACTTTCCTAGAGAGATTCCTAGATTTTTTTCTAGTGAGAGAAGGAACTGAACATGATGAAGTTATAGATTTATTCCTTATACCTGTGTAGATATTAATATTATACTCATATAAACATCTATAAGATATATACTTGTTTGTGTATTTGTTGTGTAACATGCATGACCTGTTAGAGAAGCCTTACTTCCATCTGCAGCAAGTAGGAGTGTCTGTGTCTGACACACGGTTCCAAAAATTAAAGGTTTCGAATTCGTGATGAGCTAAAATTATTCTTGCGTGTGTGTAAACCTAGTTAGCCAACACCCATTGGGTTCTTTTTTAGCTGTACGATAGCGACAGAGTGCAAAGCTTGATCAAGCTGCAGAAATTTAGCCAATTTCCTTTTCCTTCCCACTGCACGCCAGGTTCAATGGACCCTGTTTTCATTTCAGGAATAATCTCAGGTGCAGCTGGGTGTGTTCAGGAGGCTGGAGCCTGGTGCCATGGCTCACAGCTGTCAGTGTGAACCACAGCATCGGGCTCTTCTGCTGAAGGGAAATGGTCCAGTTTACAGCTTAGACTTGTACTCCTGTGGAGGAGAATCTCAAGGAACCAAAAGATGCTATATTTCTTCCTACTGTGAAGACCTTTTTATTGCAGTTTCATTTCTTTTCCTCTAACAGCACTGAAATTTGGAATTTACACATCTTGTCAAAAGTACTGATCCCTCACCTTGTAGGAGGTCCCCACCTTTCATCTATACCCCCAAATCACCCATTACTGTGTAGATCTGGTGGCTTAAAAGGCTCTTCTAGGAATTTGCCATGACTGACTAATATTTTTTCGTGTTCTAGACAAAGTAGATTTTGTCTGATCCTTATAAACATTTCTGACTGCACAATACACTTTACAGTCATTGTTCAATCCATTTCAAAACACTGAATTATTGTCGACAAAAAGGAATAAATCCATATATTGACACTTTAGGTGGAATCAGTTTTATTCCTAAAGTAATGTACTACTTAAATTAACATTATTTATGTTAATGCATAAGCATAAGTTTTTCTTTAGTGGTTTTCCAGAGAATAATCTTTTCCAAAGTGTGAGAAACAACCACTCACTTTAAAATGTTTAAGGCTTATTAAACCTCAATAAACACAACAAAGGACTCATAAAGGAAAAAGCAAGAGCACTGCAAAACATGGCCAGCTACCAGAGGCTCATCCACAAAATGAGTTCTCCTGTTTTATACCCCTGGTGCTGCATCAGCCCCTCCCCAAAGTCTGTCACATAACTCCTCTTTGCCCTCTCTTGAGGGAGACCTTCTTGCAGCTTAGTTGGAGGTGAGGTGCTGTGCACACCCTCCCTCCACAAGTCCCTGACAACCGAGGCTGTCTGGTGGCACCAATACAAGGAGGGGAAAGGGATTATGGGGAGAACAGGGGGTGTCCAAACAACTGACTGCAATAACATAACTATACATCAACAAAACTTCTTTTAACGTACACATAATATTCACCCCTTAATCATAAGAGCCGGTCATCATTACCCAGTTGACTGTTTTTTATGGACATTTTGACCAAAAAAATGCTGTGTTTGACTTGGAGAACTTGCAGTAGGTGATGGTTTTGCATGTCAGCTGTGCAAGGCCAGGTTCTGCTAATACAGATGTGTACAATTGTGACCTCAGGAGGTTTCACACAGCTGCCTCCAGCTTCAGTGTCTGCTCCATTGCTGAATTCCAGCCACATGGCTCCCTGTTGTTACACCAGCACTGACTCATGTTGTGCTTAGAGGGATCTATTATCATTTAGTGCAAGTCAGTATAGAAACCAACCTTGTTATTGAGATAAAATGTTACCCAGCAAATTGCAAGATGACAAGAAGCATGCAAATTAGCAAGAGATACAAAGATCACCAGATTCCAGCCTAGTGTCCATAGCCAGCAGAAAATTACTCTGCAAAGCACTGGAAAACTTTGTATAATCCACTCTAAGACAGACTGAAAATTTTTACCAGTGCTGTGGATGGGTTGCAGAGTGTCTCAAGTGACTGAATTTGTGTTTTAATTGAATGGCATATATTCTTTATGCATGATAATGTTAAAATATAATATAACTTTTCTGTTATTCCTGTATCTCCTTCCCTTATTCCTATACATCCTATACTTTTCCCTTATTCTCAGTAAATTAGGAGATAGAATAATCATAAGAAAGTACTAAAATTTGTATTTATTATGGAATAAAATTTAAAGCTGATGCATCTGCATAGCTGTCACTGGAATTTGGTGCGCTTGAGGGGTATTTTTCATTATTTGAAACAGATTTCTTGGAGCAGTCACAAGAATAAGCCATAAAATCTCATTGCATTAATTTTAGAGTCACATCTTATTCTGCTGAATACAAATATTCTGCTTCTGTGCTTCCCTCTGTTTAAGGGGCCTTAAATAAGATGTTTGTTTTCTCTATAGCAGACTTAAAACTACAAAACTGATATTTGTCCTAACTTTCACAACTGTATGAATGCAGCACCACAGGTTTAGTATCACTCTTTGAGCTGGGGAATTAAACCCTAAAGAATGATTAAGCCATATCAACAATACATGATAATTAAATACATGATTACACATTTTTATTGCTGCTGCAGGAAACAGCTAATCTTTTTAACTATAAAAGCTACATTCAACTGGGATATATGCTCAAGAATACCATCTCTGCAGTGCCATTGAATTTTACATTCTTTATCATTTCTTTGTCTGTTCTACTTCTAATTTCTATTGGTGGGTGCCAGTTATAGAGCATTTTTAAAATGCTTTTACAAGGTAATGATTGAATTTTAAAAGCTTATTAGATTAAACCAAACAGAACAAATACTGTATACCATAAAAACAAATGCAAGAACAAAATTCAGAATGTAAAATCTTTTAAAAATAAGAAAAATAGTAAAGTCATCTCAAAGCCCCCTTGATATCACCTGGTGAATAGCACAAAAAGGAAGATTTTCAAACCCACAGAAAAGTTATTTTAAAGATTTCACTCTCAGGTGAGGTAATTGAGCATCTCAAATGAACTGTTCATGTTGATGTGGTTTAACAGACATTCCATTGCACATCATCTCTTGTTTGTTGGTGGTTTCAGGGTGAGGAGAGGTGCGTTAGGTATGGCTGGTCAATGGGTGCTCTTCATGTCTTCAGTGCATTCACAGTTAATATTCTACTGAGCATGCCACCTGCACACTGACAATATTGTTATAACTCAGTAGTAACTTGGGACAGGCTGCTCCGTTTTAAGAGCATTGCCTGTGGATAGAGGGATGCATATTTGCAGTATCTAATTCACTGCAGCCACTGTAGTTTTAGGCAGAATTTATGTAAAACTGCAAATGAAACAATCCTGTCATACAGAAATTTGTTGTCATACAGGGCATTTGTTATCTCAAAACTTTAATTTCTCAGTCTGCTGTCAGTTGTCAAACTAATAAAATAAGCATAATGATGATTAATAATGGACATAATATTTTCATTGTTTGCCTATTCAGTGATTTTTTTGTGACTACCTCAGATTCACAGTAGACCCATTATAGGAAACAGAATGATAAGAGATTTTTTTTGGATCTTAGCTACACAGGAAGACCCTAGTGGCTACTCTTGAGATTCAGCTCTAAAGTCATGTATTTTAATGCCATCTATTTTTAGATGCTGCTTGTCTTCACCTCCCCCATACATTTCCCTCACTTCTTTAAGAGTCATTCTTGCTGTGCTTCCCATGAAAATCTCTTGCTGTTTTCTAAGTCTCTATTTCAATTATGTTAAGCATATTAAAATAATATGTGCATAATTAATTGAAGCTCTGAAACACTGAGTAGCACCAAATGTAGAAGTGTCTTTAGCTGGTTTTCCTCCTGTCCTGTCCCAGCTGCACTTTTCAAAAATCAGAGGCAGGTGATATAAAATAATGTGTAATCATAAAATTTTAACGCAGATGTACACATTGTGAGGATGGGGAGTTTGGGTTAAAAGAAAGATCTTGAATCTGGACTTTACTGTGTTGTTGCAACAATTAACAAATCTAAAAAAACTTTTGCTGTTATTTTCAATTTGTAACTTCTGGCTTTATTTTTGCCTTTACTGAAAACAAGGGACTGTGTACAACCAGACACAGGGTCAGACACAGCTGCTCTCAGGCTCTGCAGGTGAGCTACAAAACTCACAGCACTTACTGTGTGAACCAGAGGCACTGGGGGAACACAGACCATCTCCTTCTTCTCTCCTCAAATCACAGAAGGTGTGTTTGGTGGTTTCTGGTTTGTCTATTCCGAGTGTGTAAAGTGCTTTGTTTTCTTTTGGACCTGAGGGAGCCCCAGCCTGACACCAGCCCAGCAGGGAGATGGGAAACTGGGTCTTGATAGAAGGGACTAAGAAAATTAAGAAATATTTAAAGACATCTAACTACAGTGTCGATTTTATAAAGTTTTTTGACAAATTGTCGTCATTTTCTAAAGGTACCCATGGAAAAGAGAAAGATTAAAACAGGCTAATTTTGAATGGAATTTCACAGAACAAAAAGACAACAGTGTTTTCAAATATATTTCCTTGCTTGTATTTTCCTGGATTTGAATGAAGGAAATGTGAAGGGAAATGAAGGATAAATATGAAAATTCTAGATAGTAAGTTGCTGTTTAATCTATCGACATTTTATGTTTGCTACTCTTCTTTTTATAACACTATCTAGAAGAGATCAAGCATGTGAGTGTAGAAATACCTTAAAATAAACAGCAAGAGATCTAATTTAAGACTTGTCTTCTCTCAGCCCTCTAATTCTTGTTATGGGTTGAGAAGAAAATTCTCTTGGATGAAAGAAGAAAGGATTATTTAGATAATTTCGCAAGAACCAAGAGAAACTGGAAGTTCCTAAAGTTAAGCTTTAAACTTCCTGGAAATGTCCTGAGTTGTCCACAACACGGACAAAACATTTCAGGTTTATTTAATACATAATATCTATTTGTCAAAGCTAATTTCCTAAATGCTTCCTAAATGCTTTCAGTCACTTTCTGCAAAAATTAAACTTAGCAATTAAAAAAAATTTCAGCAAATGAATTGTTTATGCACAAAAACTCATAAAAAGGAATATACTCTCCATACATTTAGTGTCCTCTATAATTCACTTTGAGTTTGCATGTTTGGTTTTTTGTAGAGTGTCAAATATATGCAAAGCTGCTTTAGTGTGGCATACCTAAATACTTGTTGTATTCATGAAGGTTTTAGTAAAGCTTGTAGGAAGCTTTCTAGCAAAGATAACTCAGGTACACTGTAAAGAGCAGAAGTGGCATTCCCCAGACCAACTCCACTCTTGTCTGTACTCATACTGGAGATCTATGGACAGGGAAAATGTAGGTCTCAGTCAAGTTTTCAGTCTCATGTTTCACAGTAAAATAAATCAGATCTCAGCTGCTAAAAATTAATTTTTTTTCTATGTAGGCACTTACTTCAAAGTATTCTTTATGGTATATTTTCATAAATAGATGAATAAAGTCATTTTATAATTTTATAAATATCAAACCATCCCCGAGTAAGGTATCAAATCAAAAAGACTGGAGTTAGCACTATCATTGTCTAGATTTCTCAAGTGTCCTTGCCAATATTTTCCCGCTGTTCCTTAAAGGATTTTTGTGGGGAACTGAGGAAATTTGCCATCTCTGAGACATGCAGGTTCAAGTAGCACCCCTGAATCATATATGGCCACAAAAATACCGAAGAAACGTGTTTTGGGCTATGCTGGACCTGCTGAGCTTGCATTTAGGAAGAGATATCCATGTGTATAACTGTGTTTGTAGGTATTTACTGCCATGCAGATCTAACATCCTGGTCATAAAAAGACCAGTTTAATTATGTCCTAATAACAGGAGTTTCTGTCCTAGGGCTTTCCCCTCCCTGAATCAATGTGTTGGCTTATAGAGTGTTTCTGTTTTTGTTTTAAATTCAAAAGCCTAAGAGAAAAGGAATAGACATTTTTACAGGCCTGGCTAATAAATCCTATGCCAGGATGTGCCAGCCTGAGTGAGAGAACTTCAGTAACATTGAGATGGCACTTAGAGTGTCACAACATGACCCTAATTTAATTATGTTATGGTGGTCCTCCTTGTTGGAGACTTTTTCCTTCCCCAGTATTGGAAGGTCAGTATTATCCAGGCTCACTGTGTGCAAGGTGGACCAGCATGCTCCCTCCTCCTGTGCTGTGTCCCTTCCTCCCTCACCTTTGTTAGAGACTGTGCTCCTTCCAAAATCCCATGTCACATGCTCAGTCTGCTGCCACTGACACTGCTGGATTAGGGCTCCTGTGAGAGTCAGGATCCCAATTCCACCTGCTTTCAGAGGAGCTGGCACTCTGATTCTGGGCTCTGCATAATCAATTCTCATGGACTGGAGAGTCAGCACCACTGAAAAATGCAGTTAATGTAGTTTGGCCTTGGGGAATCAAATGACTACAGAATCTGACATAGTCACAACAGGCTCATGTTCTGTTATCAGCTTATTAAAAATTCCAGTTCCCAGTCTAGGATCAGTCATAATTCCTCTGCTCCAGCTTAGCAGATGGGAACCTATCAGGTCTTCTGTAATGAAAGCCTACTGATAAATACTATTAGTTTAATATTAAAAATTGTTTTGAATGAATTTAAGTTAGATTCTTTTCCACTTTAACTTATCTCTTCATTGAAGAAGAGACTGGTGAAATTAGCATAAAGCCCCGCAATCTTGAATTTTCTGATGCAGTTCTGTTGAAAAATACTGTTATCTCAGTTACAGATGTACTGAGTAAGTAGATGAGCGTAGCAGATCTAAACATATGTCCGTGTTAAGAGGGTTGGGTGTTGTTTTTTCTTTTTCTCAGCATTTCTGGATTATGAATGTATAGGGCTAACATATGGAACAGCTTCAGTCAGCAGTGCATCCACAGCGTGGGCTGTATGTGCTATGATCTTGCCTGGCAGTAAATTGTGTGGCAGTGCTTATAACTTACATCTGAAAATTACTTATAAAGAGTAGAACCAGTGTAATAGCAGCAAGATTGCAGAGGATATCTGCAGAAAATAGGAGGTACTGAACAATTCCAGGGAAGCGAAACTTGAGTGTCAATTTTGTCAAAACTGACAAAGGGTGCAGATATCTTAAGTGTGGCAGAAAGACAGAGGAGTAGATGGAAAAATGAACCTGGGGAGGAGAAGGCACAGGAAAGAGGCCTTGGAAAAAAAAATAAATAAAGTGAATATATCAAATTCAGGCCAGTAAAATTCTTAGGTTCAGCTGTAAGTTGGAGCAGCAGGGCTCAAAAATCAGATGACTGTGTATGTTAAATATAAATAACTTATTTTGCTCCCAAAAAAATGCTATTGTGAATCAAATATAGATGCAATGCAGTTCTTTAACCACAGCCAGTAGTACAATATTGGGTATTTCCCCATGTTCATAATTGTGTATTATTTCCCTGTTTTAATGCTAATTTAATTGGTTTCTTTTACTGGGAAGACATTAAAGAGATCTTTCTACATAGCTGAAAAGATATGGAAGTGTTAAGGTTCATAAACCCCTCACTGCAGCTGTCTGGGATTAGGTGCAGCAAACTCAGGAGAAAATTAATGGGTATAATGAGCACTGATAAGAATAAATTCCAGCTGTAACCCGGTAGTCCTGTTTCTGGGAGCAGAAGAAATTGGTTCCCCTATGCACAATCCTTTTTACTCTCATGGAAATGCAGCATGTGTTTCCTGGAGATTGATTTTCCTTTCAGCATTGAGCAGAGCCAGGGAAAAATAAGAAAAATAAAGTAAAAACATTATTGAAAGAAAAGCATTTTTACGGAGAACGCTGCATAACTGGTCCCTTATTCACTGATCCTGACAACACTGATGGAGATTTAGTGATGCACTGTACAATTGAATTCAGGGTTTGATTGTCTCAGCAAGATAAAACTGTTGAATCCCAAGGAAGGTAAAGAAGTATCCAGCACTGATCCATGTTCCCGGGAACACTTCATCCTGACTGCAGCTAGAAGTGGGAAAATGTGCTTGGAGTGATGCAGAAGTTTGACCTAACTCTCTGCTATCAAGTAGGGAGGTGAGATACAAGAAGTAGGAGGGAGTCTTACACCAAGCAGAGGAAATGATCTGTAGGCTCAATTGGAGCCTTTGTTGATAAAGTACCTCTGGATCCAGCAAATCATTATTCCTCTCTTCACTTCAACACTGAGTAATATTAGATAGAAATCCAGTATTTTCTCCAGTTTCTAATTTTCTCAAGATATCTATGATGTTAGAAGGTTATAGTAACTGATGTGAATATTACCTTAAGTACTAATCCATTCAGTCAGGGATTTAAAAGGCTTTGTGCTGTAGTCTGAATAGCAGAACACATGGTAAAAATTTGGTATCTTTTGTATTTCTAAAAAAAAAGTCAAAGATCTGGTTTTGTACTTTTAAAGCCTGGAATATTAACATCTCTATATGTGAGAAGACAGGAGAGTTCAGACCTGTGGCCCCCAGGAACATTGCTGTGTGACATGAAACAGCTTAAAATATTCAGGTTATGCTAAAACTAAAGCATTTTGCTGGGAAGCTTGAGAGATATTTTGATACAGGGGAAGAAAACTGGGCTACCCTGGCTGCTCTAATATTTGAGTTAAAATACAGCTGTGTGTTTCCTTGACAGCAATGTAAAGAGCAGCTCCATAAAGAGCAGTTCTCAAACTGGTGTTTGAAAACTCAGCTCAGTAATTCTGATGTGTTGGTACAGTTGGAGAAGTTACATTTTGTACTTAAAGATGCTGTAATCAGTGCACATTCAGTCTGAAATTCGTGGGCTGAAAATATTAAATTCTGCCTTTTTATTTCAGTACTTTGTTACCTTATGAGTAGTGCCTGAGAAGATTGCAAAGGAGGCCAACTAGAATTGTAATAGGTGTGCACAGATTGCTTTGTAGCTTCAGTTTCTGTAGCATTAAGATCAGCACTGCCTCTCATCAAAAAAATCAAGCTTGTTTTGCCTCAGTTCCAGCATACAGAGGTAAAGCACTGTCCTCAGTCATTGCTCAGGCTGAAATAACTGAAAACCCATTTCCCACATCCCAATATATCAGTGCTAGACATGCCTGAGAGGAATTATTTTCTTTATTCCTTACCACCTATGCTCTAAAAAAATTCCAGTCTGCCACTGTTTTTTGTTAAGTTTTTCCCACTACAGTGCAGCTGCACATTACCAGGCTCATGGTGGAGCAGGACTGCAGTGCCCAGCTGAGAACCCTCATCCTGGAAGTTCCCAGCTGATGGAGCTTCACTCATCAGCCACCCCTTCCTCCCTTCCCAGGCTCCTGCCCTGCCTTTTGGCTCTCACATCACATTCAGGTGGCTTCTTGCAATGTGTTCTGGAATATTTAGAATGCACTGGATTTTCCTGCATCTTTGAGCATTCACTACTTGAATTTTTAGAAGGCTATCACTGCAGAGATACCATTTATGGCAGTTTTAGGGCCTGGGTACTAAACGAGGAGTCTTAGGTGTGGGTGGAAAAACTATCACACTGGCTATAAAAAGGGTTTTCATCTCCAGATCCTTTAGGAAAATCTGAGTCATGGGTTTCAAACTGTGCTTGTTACAGGCTTTGTGCTTCTGTACCTTCAGCTACATTGTAGTGACTTACATGCAGGGTCAACTGCACTGTAAATATTGAAGTATTATTTAATTTGGATAATATTTCCACTAGAAGATTGAAGCCATTGCAGATGAAAACATTTCTTTCAGTCGGGGCACTTAATATGTTCTGTTCTTGACAAAATTTTTTTTTTGCTTAAACCAGATGAGATCCCTGTAATTTTCTTGCAGTGCCATTCAAAATTATTATAGCGCTCCATCTTAATTCATTTTAGACATGCTTGTATAGTGTACTCATGCCTGAAATAGTCATACAAGCAATTTGTCTTGCTTGAGGGCAGTTTTTTGCAGCCTGTGCAGAGCATTGCAGTGTTGTGACTTAGATTACTGTTGTAATCCAATGTAAAATAAATTTTGTTTATACTGCAGTCACAGTATGGAAACATCTTTAGTATGCAGCATGAGCTGACTAAATCTGAGGTAACCCTAGTGCATGGATGGTCTTGTGCTCTGAGTTTCTTGTAACTGACTCCAAAGTAATAAAGTATTATCATTAAAGGGATAGTAGGCATACAGATTGCATTGAGAAAGACTTACAAGTCTGCTACTTCTTCCAATAGTGAGGAGTAGCAAGTGATCACTGAGAAAGTTTTTCCTTCTCTGATCTTCTCCTTTACTATTTACTTTAAAGCTTTATTCTGTCAAGACTAATTCTGCAAGGGCTAAAGCCCTAAAAAGGGCTCCATATGCTGAGTTCTTTCCATACCTCCTCCTATGACTAATGTCATCTCTGCTTTGTATCTCAGAATCTGGAACCCATGTTTCAGGGATAGATTTGCCATATGATAGCTTTGCAATAATCCATAGATACATCAGATCTCTGGATTTATCACAAACTAAGGATTGGGAGTTTTCTTGTGGTATCAGAAGTTCTACAGGGATATCTATAAGGTTCTAGGTTACAGGGACAGGATTTTTTTTTTAACTTAAGATCATAATGCCTAATAAATTACTCGCTATACAGCTCCTCTAATTCTCTAGCTCCATACTAGTTTCATTGCTCAAGCCTTGGGAAACTGGTTAAATAAAAATATTCTTGCAGTGGTGTGATGCAGGTGAGCAGCCTGAGCTCACTTCACACCAATGAAGGAACTTCACAGGTCAAGTTCACCATAAGGATACAACAATGAAATACAGAGAAACAAAAACACTGAAAGTATATTATTTCCCCCCTCCAAATCATGCAGCAGCTCATGCTTGTCAAGCCTGTCTAGAATCAGCTATTTTCTTTAACTATTTTTCATACAGTTCATGTAAGTTCTACTTATTTAGAATCCAGTATTTAGAAAAAAAAAAAAGTAATTTAAAATAGCACAAGTGTTCAGCAGGAAGAATTAGTGAGAATTTACTGTAAAAGTGTCTTTTACCTGGAATATAGATTAGACTTTGAAAAACAGAGGGATCTGTTGCAGAGGAATCTGGATAGATTGGGGCATTTGGCCATGATTAATTTAACAAGTCTAAATGCCAGGTTCTGCTCCAGGGTGCTGGTTGACACAGTTCAGGACTCAGCAACGTGCTCTGACAGCCTAGAGAGCACAGCACATCCTGGGCTCTGTCAAGCACTGTGACTAGTCGGTCAGAAGAGAGAATTATCCCACTGCATTCAGCACTGATGCAGCCTCACCTGGGTGGTGTGTGCACTTCTGGACCCCATAATTTAAGAAAGATGTGAAGGTCCTTGGATGTGTGCACAGAAAGGCCGCAGAGTTGGTGAAAGGGCTTGAAGGAGGTGTCCTTTGAGGGGCGGCAAAGGGCTTTGGGATTGCCTGGTTTGTAGAAAGGAGGCTGAGGTGACCTCATTGCCCTCTACAGCATCCTCCAGAGGGAAAGTGGGAAAGGAGGTGCTGAACTTCACCCCAGAGAGGGTATCCAGTGATAAGATGCTTGGGAATGGTTCAAAGCTGTATCTCTATGGGTTCAGACTGGGCATTAGGAAGCATTTCCTCACCAAGAGCAAGGTCAAATGCTGGGACAGGCTTCCAGTGACAGTCAATGCCCAAGCCTATCAGTGTTTAAAGAGGCATTTGGACCAGGCCCTTAAAGCATACTTTGACTTGGTCAGCATTGGGTGATTGTTGTGGGTCACTTCCCACTGAAATAATCTATTCTAAAAGCAATATTTGGTTTAACAATGGGAGATACTTCATGGTATCCAGCTAGAAAGGGCTAATAAACCAGCAAGTGCTTTTTAAAAAATAACACTTTTAACACCAATGCATTATCTTTTAGGGCACTGTGTGACTGCCAAGTTAACAGAATTATTTTCCTTTAGTTTTGGTAAGAGCAGGTCATATTCTAAATGTTTTCAGTACACATTAAAGAAATGCCTAAGCTGAAAATTGAAAAGAGGTCCCGTTTATTGCATAGCGATCAAAGCATGACCCCTTACTGGCAATAAAGAGAAACTGAAAACTAATTTCAAGGTTCAGGATTAATTCTCTGTCAAATTGACAGAAGAGAGCCTGCACTAGAATACATTTAGCATAAATGTAGAACCTTCTCTTTATCTGTTCCTTTCAGAGTGCAACTTATTACTTTGATTTCATGGTTCCATAGCATCAGCATTTTAAAAGTTAGCTGTCTGAATTTGGTCAAATATCTACAAACACAGGCTTTTTACCAAGTAAATCTATCAGTTTGCTTCCTATTAACATCACTGTTCTCTACTGATGACCTTTTCCTGAATGTGTTTTTCCATCTTCCTTGCAGTAATTGCTGGAAATGATTGTCATGTAAGGAGCTGGCTATGGCAAACAGGAAACATCAAAATATTACAGCCAGCATGCTGGATCACAGAGCCAGAGCTTGCCCGACTTCTTCTCACAACAGGGAGCCTGAAAATGAAGAAAGTGACCTTCCCATTGAAGATTATGCAGAGAAAGAGGCAGAATTAGCAACTGTCAGACCAGGTAGTCCCACCCCTGTGGAACATGAGTGCAATGACCACAGTGGAGATGGCGACTCCAGCTCTGACTATGTAAACAACACTTCTGAGGAGGAGGACTATGATGAAGGCTTGCCAGAAGAAGAGGAGGGGATCACATACTACATCAGATACTGTCCAGAGGATGACAGTTACCTGGAAGGAATGGACTGCAATGGGGAGGAGTATGCTCCCCATGAGGAACACCATGTTGAAACAGATGATTGTCAGGAAGCTGTAGAAGAGTGGGCTGAAGGTAAAATCCAGCACCAAGATGAAAATGAGGTGATGGGCAGGCAAGAGTGGCAGGAAGGCCAAGATAATGGCATTCAGATTTTGGAAGATGAAGCATCATCTTTGGAGATTCAAGATCAAGAAGAAAATATACAGTACTGTCAAAGTGAAGGTGACTATCAGGACTATTACCCAGCAGAGGCTAATGGAAATTCACAGGGAATATCACCGTACCATTCTAGAAAAGAGGATGCAGAGCTGGAAGAGCAGGAAGAGGACATTGACCAGATTGTAGCAGAAATCAAAATGAGTATGAGCATGAGCAGTATTAACAGTACAACAGAGATGAGTCCAGAGCACTCTGGGACTGAAAACATGGCACATGACTACAAAGAGACTTGTTCAAAGGGAGAAGCTGTTCACAGTGCTAACAGGCACGAGGGGAGGCCAAAATCACTAAATATCCCATCTGCCTCTAAGCACAGTGGAGATGTGCATCGAGGTTTTAAAGCAAAGTCAAGATCCCCAGAGGACAGACAGAAGTGGCCACAGGAGCAGGTAGGAGGTGCTTTTTTTAAACCACTGCAAGTCTTTAGTTGGTTATTCTAAACAAAATTAGCAATATCTTTATATTCATTTTATAAAAGTATTAGCAATTAGCATTCACATGATCACATAGTGTTTAGAAAGAGATGCTAAATGTTATCAGCTATATATAGGGATCTAGCAAAGAGGTTTTGCACAGAGAAGAGACAATTCAAACAAAGGTATTCCAGATGCATGGGGCAAAACCAGTTTCTTTACACTACTTTTATTCTGCAGTGACAGCCTGAAGAAACCTAAAACAGGGGTCAGCATTGAAATAGTTGAGGGTTTTTTCTATTAATGACTCCTGTACCATGCCTTAATCATTGATAACTTTGTTTTTGATAGAATGCATGTCGAATCTAGATACTGTGTTTGTTAAAAAAGCCTTCAAGAAGTACCTGCATATTGCTGTGGGTTTTTTTACTAGCTGGACATATCTTGACCTTGACAAGGAAGAAGAAATAGGAGCTTTACTCTTACGAAAAATGCTGTTAAAGCAGTTTTATCACAAGAATGATGTAGAAGTTAATTTAAACTGCGTGATCTTTTCTTGTTCTAATGCTGAGTGCCAGAAAAAGAGTCTAAAAATGAAGCTCAAGCTTTTGTAAAGGAAAAGAGGTGTGACTTTTTTCCCTGAAGTTTTAATTTGAACATGGTTACTTCTTAGAGAGACATAGCTCATTCCCGAATGTCATTTTAAAGCCTTGACTTTGTATCTCCAAAATTATATGCTGTTGAATATTAATTATCTTCTGCAATGAACAGATCTATCTAAAAGAGGTAAAATATAACATGTGCTTGGATAGCAAACCCATAAGGACAAATGAATTATTTTGTCTAATATTTAATTAAAATGCTTTATTAAACTTTGCATGCCTAAGTTTCCTGTTTCAGCTTTATCAACTCTGTAAATAGGATTTTCTATAATTAAGTGCCCCACAGTTAAACAATTTAGTCTAGGCAATTCCATTAAAATACATTAATTCCTCTGAAAAACAGTAAAAGCAAATCAAATGTTTAAGTCTATGCTGATGAAACAGGTTGACCTTCATTATAATTGTGAACAAAAAAAGTCTTGGGGGATATTTTCAGATTTCCCATATCTACAGCAAGTTTTTAATATTCATTACCACATTCTATTTCTAGAAATATAATTATAACCAAATTGTGCAACTTACTATATTCAGTGCCCTACTGCCAGCATAAAAGTCCCTTAGTGAATAAGCTTGCTGATGTTGAATGGTTTGAACAGCTACTAGGTGTTAGCTGGGAGCAGAGGTTGAGGTAGGATATTTTAGACTTAGTGATGGTTTTTCTTCCAGCAGCTACTACCGGGAATATTGTTCCTTGCAAGTTCTCAAAATATTTGCAGAACAAAAGACAAGAGGAGTTCTTGAATAAAAAATAATTAATTCCTCAACGCTTGGCCAAGTAACTGTTGGATTTTCCCCCTGCCCCACCCACTGAATGATTACCCATTCAAAATAATACTTGAAATAGACTTTCATTTTGAAAACTTTTGCTGTTTTGAAATTTATCAGAAGCTGAGCTGAACTGCTTTGTATGTTTGTAATTTTCAATAGACTCCTCATAGCTGAGGGTTGTATAACACCTGGATTGGTATAACTGCCCAGGTGTGAAAAAAACCAAAAGCACCTAAGTATTTCTGAACTGCCAGTCTGAGCTTTGACTGTTATTTCCTGTCAATCTTGGACCAATGCCTTCATCTTATTTAATAACAAGGGAAGCACTGCTGTGATAGGTAACCCCAGGCTGGATGCAGCCACTGAGCTCATACCAACACTTTAATAGCAACCACAAACTCCTGTCTTAATGGATGGAGAGCACTGGACAGTAGTACACTGTTTCATTTCTTCAAACATGGAGACAGGAAATTAGAGATACAGCAGTACAGATATCTACTCCAGATCAGGCTAAACAAACTGGGTGACAAGGCATGCATTTCATTTATAAGAAAGGCAACAAGGCACAGCTCCTGCGGACACTTCACTGAAGAGAAGAGCACAAGCCTCCAAGGCAAAAAGCTGTGAAGTGGTATTTCTTACAGAGATACAGAGGCTCACAGTTGGAGACAGGAGGCAATTCTCCCTCTACCCACCCCAAGCCTTCAGAGATGTAAAAGAAAGAGTGAGAAACAAGCTCAATAATCTTTGGCAAGCATTACTTGAATGTGTGTGTCATGACAAGCCTGGCCTTATCTTGCTGTGTTCTTCTCACCTATTTCAGGTAATCATTTTCATCTTTACCCATGAATCACGCTCATGGTGAGGGCATTAGAATAAGAGTTCAGTACCCATTTCTGCCCAAGTTAGTTTTTTTTTTTTTTAATAACTCCTTAAAAGTCCCTAGCACAAGGAGTGGTTGGATGTTTAGTGTTAATACTGGACCTCAAAGAATTTAGGTAAATTGCAGAGGATATTGGTTTTTTTTCTGGGGCATTCAATTATTTTAGTATTTACTGTGAAATGTCAAAGGGATGGATGGAATTAGAGTACTGCCTAAATTAACCTATGTCTCATTTGTGAAACCAAGCCATAATTTTAACTACAATATTTAAACCAACTACAACAATTCAATTTCTTCCACAGTGAAAGGAAAAAAAACCCCCAAGGCTCTTGGCAGTACATTTGCTAAACTTACTGTTTGCAGAGAAGCTGCTTAAGAGAATCTTGGCTTTGTCACCTTGCTAAAAGATCTGTTATTATAAGTGTGCATCTCACAGTACAAAATATCATGCTGAAAGGGATGACAGAGGCATATATATTGCATATAGAGCACTTTTTTTGGCCTCAGTTATCTTTAAATAAATGTAGATTTGAATGTGTCTAGGTCAAATCAAGATATACTAAGTGTATGTCAGTTTTTGCAAACAATGAGCAAGCAGGAAGGTGCATTTGTTATTTTATGGACATAGCATGCTATGCTTAGCTTTTTCATGCTCCTCTCCTGCCTCACATAGGTAGAATTAATGCTTATTATAATATTTACTTTAAAATACACAGCTATTAATTCTTACTCATGATAGGTGCTAACATTCTGTTTGCAAGATACTTGCTAAATAACAAGTAAACAAATGTGATTTTAAAGGTTCCTCTTGCCAGGTTTGCCCCAGAAAACAGTCACTTTCTAAGAAAGACCCAACGATTTACAGAGAAGGAGAAATAAAGTAAGCATCTTGTTTGACTTTCCATGTGGGCCAGTCTCCTGTCTTAAATACAGGCTTGAAAACTTCAGGGATATATGAGCGTGGCTTGATTAGACTTTAAATGTAAATACTTCTAAGGAAGGACTAAAGGCAGTGCTGAGGGAAACCTAGAGGACATTTAGAGTGTATATTTGCTCAGTGCTTAGCACAACACTTATTCCTTGTAGGTTTTTCATGCTCATGTTATTTAAGAAAGACATCACATCTGTGAAGTTAAACTGATTATTTTGGGTATTTTATAACAACTCAAATTTAACAACTCCCTCAAGCTCATTTGACATCTTGGTCATCTCTCAGCTAACTGATAAAGTATCACATGAAGAAATTTTCTGATTCTAATTTTATTTCATATATTTTACCTGTAGCAGAGAAATGGAATACGGTCAGACGTGCTACTGGTGTAATTCTCCTGGTGTAATTCTCCTGAATTACCACAGTTTTTAATGTAACAAACATGAATGAACTGTTTATATCCAAGGTATATCCTTGGATGGAAAAAGATAAACTGAATGACTCCTTCAACTGACATAGCATACAGTACATTCAAAAATTTTAAATGTACATGGTATTCCTGTGAAAAAGTTCTTGTTTTTTGGAATGCAGTTAGATTTGCTTCAATGCTGATATTATTACAATAGTAGTAGTTAGCTACAATACTGTTGGTTTGGCACACTAACAATATTCAAACAGGAATGGCTCTACCAGGTGAAAAATGAGAGTAATCTCGTGTTGCAAATGCGTGCTTGTACTGCACAAAATATGAGCAATGTCCCGGTCTAAACCAAAGCTGAAATCACAAAAATGCTTCTCTCCAGTTCACTGCAACATACCCTGTCCTGCTTCCTTCCCCCACAGCAGAATGGCCTGGGGCAGTCCCAGCCCCATCCTGGCACCCCTGACTGCATTTGGAACTTCAGTTTCTCCTGTTGCACGTGCAAATTAGCATCATTAAGGAACTGTAGAATCAGTGAAGAAAACAGCAAAACATTGGACAGCAGCTGAAGTAATAAGCAATGGAATATTTCTTTCGCCTTAGTCAATTGATTAAGTGCTCCTCTGGAACCCCCTATATGGCAGAGTTTACTCTGCTCATCCCAGCTAGGATCCTTCCCCTGGAACACTGTCATTGGCATGGCTGAGAGTTGAAGATTACTGTGGGATTCAATACTTGATCACTGACAGTTTAATCAGCCCTTCTTCCTAATGTCTACTGTAGGTAGATTTCAGACTCTGGAGAGTGTGTCCTCTCCTACCTTATTCAAACAAATCTTATTTACCAACAATAAAAGAAAATGTTTTATACAGCACTAGCACACTACCTCAACTCTACCCTTTTGAAGAAACAGCAATTTGCCATGGAATTTGCCTCCTTCACAAAGGAGGACTTCAGAGAGAAGTCTGCTTTTTAGTGATACTGCCTAGGACGCTAAGTCTTACTGCTTCTCATGTCTCAATCATTCTTTCATATCACTGCCACATGTTTGAGAATCTAACCAAATATGCTTATACAAACTACCCTAGTAGGGACACCAGGAGCTCCTTCATTGTCAGTCTGCTTTCACAACTTTCATGTCCTTATGCTTTTTCAACACAGACAACCAGAGACTGACAAAAGATGCCTACAAAAATCTGTGAAAGAAAATTTAACAAAGCCATCGTATTTTATCTCTTTCCCCCCCTCCAACAGCTTTGTGCACATCAGTGCTCCTACTGTGTTTCCCTTGCCTGTGCTGGTAGAGTTCAGTATTGACAAAAATATCCATTTCCTTCTCTCGGGATGGGGACAGTGCTCTGCTGCTGCAGAGTCCAAGTCCAGGAGTCTTTTGTCCATAAAGGATTTAACCTTTAAAACAGCGTGAAGAAACTAAGATGATAAACAGTTTAGAAAATGGGTATCTTAGGAATGTCTTGCTGAAAGTAGTCTGAGTACTTTCAAAACAGTTTGTAGAAAACACAAATGGGTATAAATTAAGATTACTAAAGAAGCTTCCTGCATTCTCCTGTGTCTTCTAGGCAGCTGTGGGGCAGAAGCAATAAAGACCTCTTGCCAAGTAACAGTTCTCAAACTGACCAAGTACTTACTGAAAACAGCTCCTGACACCAGTTGACAGCAAAATCAATGTTTCTTAATAAAAGATGAATTAGCCACAAAGTCTTCTCAGGAAGTTTAAAGCAGAAGGCAGCATGTGCTCCTTATCACCCTAGGAATTCAGCAGAGCAGTTTCTCTGAAACTCATCATGCTGCAGAAAGCAGCTGTAAACAGGGTCTGGGTTCCTGGGAGGGACCCTGCAAGATTGGTGGGAAGAGGGCCCAAGTAATTACCAGGCCTGGTAATGAACCATCACAACAGGGCTGGCCAGGGTATGGATGGAGTTTCAGGCTTCCTGAGAAAGATTCCACAGGTGCTTCAGTGACCTCAAATAAGTAGAGTCTGATATTCCTCTCAGCCTAAAAAGGACATTTTCTGCTGCTACGCGTTTCTTTACATGCTGGACACTGCCTCAGTATTTGCTCAGAGGCAAAAATATTGATAACACTACACCTGTAGTATTTTTATGTCTTTGTGTTGCAGAATCTTTTATCAGAATTTTATCCTAAGGTGAGAGATTTTTAACTCAGCTGTGCCCCTGTGTTAGTATGCAGTCAATTCAAAACTTCTGTTTAGTTTTAGGTCCTATTCTAAATTACAAGTCAGGGTATAGACTAATAATAGTACCTTGTGTTTCCCTCCAATATGATTTTCTAGCTGTCATAACACTAAAACCACCAAAATAAATTGGAAACTCAGTAAGAAACATGAAGAGAGCAAGTATCAAGTATGATAATTTACTTCACATTAGTCAGATCACTTGGGAGTATGAACCAATTTCCAACCACAACGAATATCAGAAATTATATTTTCTAAAAATGATACTATAAAGAAGCTCCAAAATGATCCCTTCATCCTTGGTCTAGAAGCATCTCCTTCCTAATGTCCAAGACTACACTGTTTGTAGCTGTGGATGGGAGATGTGGCCATGCCTACTTGAGTAGTTCTGTCCTTAGACTCTGGAAGTCTTCTGGAGTGAAAGGGAAGCCCTTCTCCCTGTACTTTCTGCAGTTTTTGGGCACAGAAAGTCTGAGAGGCACAGCTGCCCTTAAACGGGCTGCTGCTGAAGGCTGTGCTACCTCCAAAGCCAGGAAGATCTCAGTAATGTGATGCTACAATCAGTTTTGTTTGCAACAAGTGCTCACAATGACACCTTTCCCTCTCCATCACAACCTTTTTAAATAGCAAATTGTTAATAGATCAGCCAGAGGCGGAACAGATTGTTTGGACAGATATGCCTAAATGGATGAATTCTTTGTACCTGAGATTCTGCCTAATTAATCTGGGGCTGCTATACACATAGACAGCACTCTGGAGGGGAAAAATAATGGCCTTCATTTTCGGACACAAAATAATAATAAGAAAACATTGGCGAGGTTACTTGTAGAGGCGGTGTGATTCATCCCAACTTATTGTGAATTCTGCTTAGGCTTCTCTTTAGAACCAGGAAGTACACAATAACAACATACAGACTATATATGTGACTGGGAACA
>VRYO01000100.1:15054687-15081670 GCA_009812075.1 Sialia sialis | reverse complement strand
TGGGAGCATAGTGGTGATAAAAAGGAGCTGGTAGAGCTCCCAGAAGGATTCAGGTGAAAATGAAGAACGGCTACAAATCTGGAAGGGGTTAAAAAAGGGTGTAACAGTGGGCCCCAGCAGGAGATTTATGAATGTGTAAGAGCACTGTGTTCTTCAGGGCCCATTATTGCACTCTAGGAACCTCAGTTGTCAGCACAAATGGAAAGGTTCTCCTGAACTGACCAAACAATGGAACCCAACCCTCTGCTTAGGAGGGCAAAGCTTTCACATGTTTCTTCAATCTCTTCTGCAATGCTATTACATATATTCTGTTTGAAGAAAAATAAGTCAATATATTAACACAAGCAGGTGGACAGGAATAAAACAGGATTGTACTGAAAAACATTACCATTCTTTGATTCACAGACAGCTGAAGAACTTTTTATAGGGAAAGTGCACACAGCTCTTCTTGCAAAGAAAATGACTACACTGTAAAGTAAAAAAAGAGAGTAGGACACTTTCAAGGATTGGATACCTTAGATCTGCCATGACCACACACAATAGAAGCCTTAAAAGAATGTGAAAAACTGAATTTCTAATGCCATTCTCAACTTAGGGAAAACTTAATGCAATTTAGAATAATATTAGGATGTCCCGACACACTTTTCTTTTATTCCCTGATCTCAACATTTTAACAAGCATTATCTGTTTCAGTAATTTACTTAAAGAACTAGAACAAACGTAAAGTTCAAAGACTGTCCTTTCAGGTTGACATCTGAGGGATATTACATGGAACACTTGGCATGTACTAGCTAACAGGCCCTAAATAGAGGTACATTTAAATGCATTCCCTGAGGGTGGCAGAGACAATAAAGTAAGCTGATGCTTTGTAATAAGCATCTGCTTCTTGTATAGTGGACAAGCATAAAGCAAGGCCAGCATGCACAGAACTTTAAAGCTGGTGAGACAATTCCCCCCTCATGATGCTGCAGCTACAACTGTACATTTTAATTTTACTGGGATAAAAAGGTTATGTCTTTTTCTTTACACACCAGTCAGCTCACTACTCTGCTGGAAAGGGGTCAGGATATCCTTTACATAATATAATACATTTTTAGTTCAATCATTTTGCTTGCTCTGTTTTTTTCTGTAGTGGCACAATATATGAGGATAAGCTGTCTATTAGGCTTCCTCTATTGTAGGTACTATATAACATTGTCTAATGCAAATAAATAGATGGGTCACTAGGAGCTTATGAAAGCTTACATGACCGGTCTCTGAA
Source organism: Sialia sialis (assembly GCA_009812075.1). NCBI lineage: Eukaryota > Metazoa > Chordata > Aves > Passeriformes > Turdidae > Sialia > Sialia sialis. The sequence continues at coordinate 15,080,409 of VRYO01000100.1, read as the reverse complement.
CTCAGAGAAAAACATAGTTTTCATTATGAATTTTTATGTAGAGTCCCAAAAAGTACAGTACCATTCTGCACAGAAGAAAAGATTCTGCCAGCTGACACTACTGCTCCCTGAGCTTTGATAGCAATACCACAACCACATTCTGGTTATATTCCTATTTGGTTTTAAAGCACTTTCAGCATGACTCCTTAACTACAGTAGCTATATCTATGTTTCTATTGATACACAATATTTTTCATATACCATGTGAACATAAATGATGTCTTTTAATCTATCATATCGAAGTGTCCTTTACTGTTAGAATTGTTTCATGCTCGTAGGAGTAATTAGTTCTATGTTCAGTGGTTCTGGCTTTTCTGCACTCTGTCCCATAAATCTTACTCCCTTATACAGTAACAAGCATAATGAAGTAAAGAAGTTAGTCAGAAAATGGGAAAGTGACTTATGCCCTATGTCCATTTACTCCTTATGAAATATCTCCTGCTGTGCCACATCCCAAGGTCTCAGTGACTTCATGGAGTCTGATAGTTCAGCAGGAAACTTCTGTGCTCAGAGTGCAGTTTCTAAATACTGTCTAAATCCTTGGCTTACATGATATTAGGTAGATGTAAAAATGAATTCCTAATAGATTAATGAATTCAGTTATACTGAACTATTGATTTTTTGGGTTAAGTTTTCTTTTTTCCCTTAATTTATGAATACAAACATTAATTAAAAAATGTTTGGACCTAGTCTAGTTAGTCTAGAAATCTCTTTATATTTGTTACATTAGTGGATCAGCAGAAAACCAAGCAATCTCTAGTGCTTTGAGAAGTGCAGAAATTTGCAGTTAAGATTTTTCAGAAATAGTTATCTAATGTTTAAGCACCAATATTCAACATGAAATTGCAATCTTTGCTCACGTCAAACTAACCTTCACGTTTGAAATCGTTCTTTCTTCCCTTCCTCATCAGTAAGCCTTTACACACGCTTGCAGTCAAGGGCATGCTTAAGTGCTCTGATGAGCTGGGACCTCAGCCAAGTCTGCATTTTTGCATTATTAAAAGCAGACAGAGATAAGGGAAGAAAACACCCAGGTGACCCAATTTGACCCTGGCAATTTTCAGCACCATTCCATCCTTCCAAGAGATGTCTTGTTTTACCTGACAGTTGCTTACATTGCCTTCATGATGGGAAATGTATGTTGGAAGTGTTTTCTGACCAACATGTCTTTTTTTCCTTTTTTTGGTCTTTTTTCCTGTCTTATCTACTGCTGTAAACATTTTCTGCATGCTGTTGATTTATACATAATGTAGCCGACTTTTTTGCTAGTATAATGATGCTGCAAAGCATAATTTTTTAAAGCTATGAAGAGACAATGCAATGGCATCCAACAAAAGAAGCCCCAGTCTTTAAAAAATCCAGATAAATAGCATTAGGATCATAAAATTGCTTAACACCCTGGATTATTTCCATGCTCAAGAATTTTTTCATACAAATTAGTTTAAAACATCATTGTTATCACAAACAGCCAAGACATGAGAAGTGTTTTTTTCCTTTGCAGCATCCATAGGTTGCACAGACCCCAAGATACCCTGGGCATTTTGCTCCATGTAGTAATGATTGTATGAGAATTTACACAAAGAATTGTAGTTTTACTTGTCTTCAGACACAAACATTTCAAGAAAATAAATCTAAATTACCTACTAAGGGAGTTTACTTAAACTGATTTAAACATGTGAGTAAGCCTATTTCAGAGTTAAAGTAATCTTGATTCAATTTAGCCTCGTTTACTTAACCCAAAGTGAATGAAAGAAAACAAAATTAAAGCTACCGTAATTTTGTGTGAGCTGTTGAAGCAGGTATCTAATGAAATTTTGCTACCTTAACATTAAATTCACATTATTAATTAATTTTCCTCTCTACTGCCCTTGAAACAAGATGTCAGTATCAACCAACATTAGTATTTTGCTGCATGCTGGAAGAAGCACAGATTATGAGACTAAGCTTTGGACCTGAAGAGACAAATGAATAATACCATCAAAAGAGGCACCATACAAAATACACCATCCATCTGCTGAAAAACATAATGGTACAGAGATGTAAGCAAACAGATGCAGTGATGCAGGAACGCGGTTTTTGTGGAATTTTCATTTTCTTTGATTTCTTTTAGTGAATTAAGGCTGCAAGAACAAAGATATTTTTTTAGATATTGAAAGAGTTGGCCTTTATGAAGAGTTTTAGTGACTTCTAAATTACTGAGTTCTCAAGGATTTCTTTGAGGGTTTTCATACTTCTGTATTGTCAAGATATTTTTTAACTTTCCCAATACTCCAAAAACAGAATTCTGTTCTGAGTTCTAATGAAGATCTAAAACATTACTGGATTTGCACAGATGTAAGCTAAATCAAATGTGTTCTGTGGTATAAAATTATCCTTTTGAGCATTAAAACTATGGTGTTCGATAGCAAACCAAATAACTCCAATTTGTGTGAGTGTTGTTAGTTAATCTCAGGTCTCTGAAGAGTACAGGACTGGTATAAATATTTTTCTATGTGTTTATATACTTTAAGTATTGAATTACAAAGACTGTGGGTTTTGGCTGGGAATTGAGATTTCTGGCAGGTGGATTTCAGATCTGCAGGGATGAATAAGTGTTAGAAACACTGCCTGAAGTGGAAAGCCACTCCTTTTAATCATGTTTATATTCTGCTGGAAGACTTGCTAAATTAGATGGGAATATGAAGGATAGGAAAGCTCACTAAAAGATGTATGTGTAAACCACTATTTCAGTACATTTAAGCAGCATAGCATGCCATATATTTTTTCTTTTCCACATAATAATCTTCCACATTGACTTGATTATAAATAAATTGAACACTGACCAATAAACCTTTTTAAAAATTAACATTCCCCTTCAGTGTAATTTTTCTCCTCTCACAAGATTTTTTATACTTTAAAAAAAATGCATTAGAAGGACATCAAGTAGATCTAGCTCAGAGCACATTTCTTTTATAGAACTGTTCACTATCAAGAGATTTCAGCCAGACTCTGGAATGAATCTTTACTGTCAATCTAATCAAGTTGGCATGAATAAAGAGGATGGTGAGCATAATTCCAGTATTAGAAAGGTTGTTCAAGCCTCAATATCCATTATTCAACTTCTCATCTCCCCACTCCTTAGAAAGTAACTGTAAATGCCTGCTGTCAGTTCCAGGACCTTGTGAACCTGAGGACCTCATTGATGGAATCATCTTTGCAGCCAACTACCTGGGCTCCACCCAGCTGCTGTCTGAGCGCAACCCTTCCAAAAACATCCGAATGATGCAGGCCCAGGAGGCAGTGAGTCGTGTCAAGGTAGGGGATCTTTATAGGCTGTAGAATACTCTCTGATCCTTTAACAACCAATCCCTGAATGGGGCAGAATCTGCAGCCTCAAATCTCTCCTGAGGTGCAGTTAGGTAAGTAGACATCAGTATTGTAAATACCATTTACAGCGCTTTCTGTAAAAATACATACAACAAAATATAAATCGTTCAAAATTCTTTGGAAGCTGTTTAACAAATTCAAGTATGAGAGACAAATTGCAGATTGCAATTAGAAAATATTCCAGTGGTAAAGCAGTGGAATATTTGTTTGACTGTGGTTTTACTCTTAATTACTTCCTTTAAGTTACTACGCATTTAGAAAATTAGTCTCAATATTATTACTTACATTATGACTTTTTAGGACAAGAATATTCATTGCTATTGTTTTTGGATTTGGTCTTAAATGCAGTGAACAATTTCTTTGTAAATAATGTATTATAGACTGCTTCATACAGCTGTGTAAGGAAAATAGTTTTTTGGGTTAAGAATCTAAGTTGAGGATTTTTATTTTAAAAGTTATTTTACCTCTGCTGTAAATACCTCATCTGAATAAACATACTGTTAGAGGCAGATTTAAATGCTAGGAGAAAAATTATGTGCACAGTCAATGAAATATTTTATTGCTAAAATTTGCATAGTTTTTAAGGAAACGGGTTTGGAAAGGCCACTTACAAGAGATTGTCCTGACTGATTGATTTAGCATTTAGAAAGCAATGGAATCCAAGACCCAGTTCTTTAAACTTTCCAAACCTTTCTGTTTCTATTTAGCATATTGTGATATCTCAAATTGTTAATTGCAATTAACTCCCTAAAAACTGTTTTATGTATTAATACAAACCCTAATCTGTCAGGGGTACTTGAGTACTCTACACAGCCATGGCAGGGAGCTGGAGCTGTGTTTTGTTCAACAGTTACATGTAGATAAGTGATGAAGATGGAGACAAAACCTTGGGTTTAAGATGCATGTGCTGCCGTTTTTGGCTGCTGTAAATTTGGCAGGGCAAGTGTGGGGAGCAGCTGATAACAGACAACACTTTGGTACTGATCCTTTTATAATCAATTGTCAACATGCATAATGCCATGAAATCCAATTATACTTGAGAACTGCATAAGGTATAAACAAATCTTTCTCTCTTGCACATCCTTCCCTCACTGCTCCCAGTTTTTTAATTTTCAGCAGTCTGGATTCACAGTCAAAGTTTCCCTGACTTCCCACACTGTCTTTTCTCTTTCCCTGTGTGTACATCTGTCTGCATTCTTTTTTTTATGCTACTCCTCAGAGGATGCAAAAGGCGGCTAAAATCAAGAAAAAAGCGGTGTGTAAACTGTTTTTCTTGAATGCTAATGTTCACTTACATTTCTGTTGTCCTTGTTTTCCATGGAGTGGCGTGTCTTTCATTACAGATCCTCATAAAGTTGTCTTTTTGGTTCCTTTGTTCCTCAGTAGAATATTGAATGGAGTAAAATGAACTCATTTTCTTCATTGTTCATTTGCTGGAGTACCTGTCTTGCTGCCCTTCTCTTGTTGAATACCTGTGATTTGTTTACTCCAGATGTACAGCCATTGTTATCTGGGAGATGTTTTTGAATGTAATGATTATTTTGATTTTACTAACCAAAGCAGTAAGACATACTTCCTGTGCCTGTGACTTACTGTATATTTATTTAATTATTGTTGATATTTAAAACCAAAATAAATTCACCTCGTAATAGCTGGAAAAATTCATACAAGAAACATTGTACTCACTTAAAAATAATACTTCAGATAACAAAATACAGTTGACAAAAATATCACCATAAGGATGGAAGCAATACAAGTAGTGTCTGCCAAAGTATGTGCTTGCTTTGTATTTTGCTAGAAGATAATTTGAATGAAATTAACCTAAATTAATTATAGGCATAGCTAAGCCTTTATAACTCCAAAAAAGATTAGCAAGTGCATCATTCTCATCATGAGTCAGTGTCTGACCTGGAGACTGGTGCTGCCTTTAGCCCAGGCTGAGGCAATCTGTGGCTTTTCTGAGGCTGCTGCCACGGTGCTGCTCAATACCAGCTGCAGGGGTGCCGCGTGGCCAAGAAGCCTGGAGGAATCCTTATGTTCCTACTGGACTAGACAATTAGGGAAGCTCTTGGGCAATGCTTCAGTGAGGTAGCAGCTGCTTTGCTGCCTCTTCTCCTGTTTTCTCAAGTGGACAGAGCCAGGACTCACACTGGAGCAAGACATTACATTCTAATCCCTCTTGCTCTGTGTCCATGCCCTCTGATGGGGTGTGGAAGGGCTTCCCTACTGAGCAGTGCTCAGAAGAAGCTGTGGTCTAAAAGTCCCCTGATGGCCTTCTGTGAAATGAGAGAAATACTAGTTCAGTGTTCAGTTATTTGTTTCCTAGGAAAAAACCAAAAAGCTTAAAAAAAAGTCCAAAACCCCACCACAGTACTGAGCATCAGTTTTCACTTTTTTGGTAAGCTCACTGTTGGTAGCAAGGGCTAAACAGCTGTTGGGGACTAAGTCACCTTCTCTACTTTCTCAAGTCTTGTGCCTCAAGTACTGAAGTGCATCAGTGAGAAAGTGAGGAAAAAACAGCCATAATTTTTGGCTGTGAATAGAAAATCTTAACACTTGAGCTGCCAATCCCACAGGCTCCAAAAATTCCCTCTTATCCAGAAGATCAGAGTAGGCTTCACTCTGTCTATGCAATAAATGTACTCTTTGCATGTCTTTAGAAACACCTTTGATTATCTAGCTGTGGTTTAAAGTGCAGTTGCCTCACATTACATTATGCTTGAAGCAGTCAGTGAATTTGTCATGGTGAAAATAAAAATCCCCTTGTAATAAAGAGTCTGTCTTTTAGACCTCAGAGGGAGATTCCCAGGCCTTGACTGAAGTGGATTTATTCATCTCCACGCAGAGAATCAAAGTTCTAAATGCAGACACACAGGTAAGTTGGATTTGAACTCTTGGAGAATAATGTTGAGTTAGACTGCGCAACTAGTGGGACACTTTATCAAACCTAGACAAATTGAGATATTCAGAGTATTCAGAAAGAACTCCTATTGTTTTAACACTTGCCTATATAGTAAGACTGACACCTGTTTTGCTTATTTGATGTATTGGAAGATGTCTGCATATTGCTATAATTAAGTTCCATTAAAAAAATATTCAAAAGCCTTTCAAAATGCATGTACTCCACTCCTCTGGAACAGCTTCAGAACCCAGATTTACAGTCCAACAGGGAAGTAATTTGCTGCTTTGACTAAGCCATTCATATCCTGCCATTTTTAACATTTAATCTCTTTTTTTTTTTTTCCATAAATCACATCTGAGCCACCATCCTCACACCTAAGGTAAATGATTACTCATTCATATAAAAGCAGCATCTGGAGACCACAGCAATGATCAGCCTCAACTTCTAGGAATGCTTGTATATTCAATAAGAGGTGATCTTCATAAAAAGGAGTTTTTGAGGAATTTACAACTAAATACATAGACTTTATATATGGATCTCAATATTTAGTAGTCTCACAATATCTCTTAACTGATCATACTTACAGGAAGTCTTCAAATTTTCATTCTTATGAGACGCATTAAAAAGGGCAATTTTAGCAACATTTTGTCAGAAGTAAATTATGTCAAGTAAATAATTTTCTTTTGTTTTGGGGATATATTTATCCATGGCACAGAAGCAGCACCTGCCATCTCTTTACTCAAATAAGGCTTTAATATCATATACTAGTTTCTAGATTGTATGCTCTAGATATTTATCTAGATAGAAGCAGGCTTATAAAAACTTCAGTGTAGTTATGACTGATATATTGCCATATATATGGCAATGTAAAAAGGGCAGAGTGAGATTCACAAGAATGTTTCTCTGATGTAGTACTGTTCAGTATTTTCACAAACAACTAGGAAAATAGAAAGAGAAAATGGTTATTGAACTTGTAACTTGGTGTATCAGATCAGAGTTCAGAAATATGGCTAAATTAAGAAATTAACTGTAACTATAGGAGACACTTGAACAAAAATATTTAGGGTTTTGGTTTTAATTATAATTGTTTTTCTAACAATGGAGACTATGAAGCACCTTATTCCTGAAATTTAGGAGAGAATTACTATCCTTTAACGTGAGGGTAATGATAACATCTCCAGGAAATGGATTATTTTTCTTTTAATATAAGCAAATATCCTCAACATGCCACTAGAATTATCACTGGAGATGAGCCAGATGAGTGGAACAGCCCATCTAACATGGGCAATATTTACAACCTGCCATCCATAAATCATCTCATCAACCATAAGCAATACCACTGTTGGTGATGGCTCAGCCTTTTCTTGACCTCATGGTAAACCTGACCTCATGGTAAACATGCATCATCCAGAGACTATTATCAAAAGTGATAGCTACTTTTTGCATTAGCACAAAATAACATGCTCATAATTATCACTGTGAAGATGACTACAGTCAGTTACTGATAAATGAACTGCTAGTTTATAGTTTAAATGTATGGCAGTTAACAGGTACGGTGTCTTTGTTGAGTAAGGATTAGTCTTACTGGAAGTCACACTGGAAGTCTTTAAATAGTTCAGCATTTCAGCTGAACACCAATCTTTTCAAAAATAAAAGAGCTCCTTTGAAGTAGCCCATAAACACTGTCAAAGAACCTGGCATCTCACTCTTCTGATCGCCTGAGATTTGTAGAGATGCAAAATGCAATGCTCCATCATTAGTGGTGTCTAATATCTAAGCTGTTCAACCAGATGAAAATAGTAATACTGGAAATTGTTCTGATTCCAAGCTCTCTAGCCTTTGCCCTGGAGTTTTGGTTGTGTATTTCATTTGTTGGTCTGGTTTTGTTTGGGTTTTTTTACAGTGGGTCTTTCAGAGAGCTATAACAAAATAATTTCTATGACTTTTTAGCGTTTTTGTTTGGTAACACTTTTCAGTGCTAGTGAAGTTCCTGGCTGGTGTAATTACCATGGTTCTATTTCAGCTGGAACAGCAGCTGGCAGAGACAATCTGTATTTCCATGGCTTTATCAATTACATAAACCCTATTTCTGCAGTATGCCATGTGCTTTAATCCACCTGTAGTGTTGTATAGCTCACAGAATGAAAATGTAAGTTTCCCATTCAGAAAATGACATGCAGCAAGGTTCAAAATGTTGAGAAGCACCAGTCAGGTGCAATCCCAGGCTGGAAGAGAGGAGGTGATTGTGTTACCCTGGACAGAACTAAGAAATGGCACCCCTGTCACTTTCTGGTTGCTTATGTATTTAGTTGCTGAATACACTCAGCCCAAGTTGAGCTCCTGCTCGGTAGGGATGAAGTGGGAGCAGCCCTATGTCTGGCCACGTAACATTGATAGGAGGGGAATTCTTCCCTGTGCCACAGCTTTGTGAGGTGGCACTCAGTGCCTCACACCAGCAGAAGCCACAGCAGTTTCTCCCAGCTTCCTGCTCAATCAGTGAAGAGAAGCTGGGTGTGAAGCAACTAGGAAAATGAAGAAAGAAAAATAAAGATGTAGAGCTGCCAAATGTGTATGTGCAGAGCCTCTGGTGCATAATTGGCTCCATAACATCTCCTGACTCATTGGGCTGTCTAATTCGCACTTCCACAGGACTACAGAACTTCAAAGCTTGGAGGAACGCTTACGGTTTTTTCCTTCAGCTGTTTTTTTTGGGTTTCACGAGAAACAAAAAGATGGTTCTAAAAGAATTCAATGGAAAATAAGAGAGAATCTGACAAAGGGCAATCTAGACAGGAAGAAAGAAAAATGGTTTCAGAAAAGCCTGAGAGGCTGAATTGCTAAGGACAAATATAAGGACAGCAAGGATGGAATGGACTGGACTAGGAAAGCGATAAGGGAAAGAACAGAGAGGCCAATGGGCAAAGATAGAGGGATTTATGGGAAAGTAATAAAGGAGAGGGGTGAAAAAGAGGTATTGGTAATGGAAAATTGCGTACAATGGAATATGGAGAGAGAAAGGAGAAAGTCAAGCCAGAAGTAAGTCCAAAGTAAACTCATGTTTACAGTCACTAGATAGTATTTGCCTTATTCCTAACAGGAAAAATGTGAGAGCAATGGGGGAAATGATTGCTTTCACCCCTACAAAGGGAAAATAAAAAAGATTCAAACCCTTTGAGCAACCTATGTGTGATGATATGGGCAGAAAGCCTTTCTTGGCTGGTGAGACAAAATACCTTCATTTTCCCAATGCATTCACTCTTGTGCACACTGCATGTCTGATTACACCCTTACTCAATACTTAGTGCACACTGCTGAAAAGCAATTACCTCTGCAGAGCTCCCAACATCCTGCTGAGACATGTCCATTATAAAACGTTTCTCTATTCTGAGAGAAGTGCTGTAAATCCCCCTGAGCTCCCGCCGCCCTTAGAAACACTCCCCAAACCACCTCTTAACCATCATTACTTTTCATAGGTTAGGGATGAGCATTATTTCTGAGAAGAATCATTACAATAATTTTATGTGTAGTGATTATCTTCAGCAAGACAAGTGGTTCTAAGAAACAATGATAATTTATAGTTTTGTCTGTCAAAAAATTGTACTGAATTTCATAAAACAATTGCTTTTGTTCACTTGAAGAGCAATCCTTCTTTCTTAGGCCTTAGAACAAACTGTTTACATAAAGAATGCTGCTGCTTATATAAATTACTAAAATTGCAAATTATATTGTACCACATTTTTTCTTCCAATTAAGATGGAATTTGGTGGATGCTTTTAGCTGTTCAGGGTGAGGGACAGAGAGGGTCAGGACACATCCTCAACTAGTTTGAATCTGTACAGCTGTTATGCTTCTGGCTGTTCCTAGTTTGAGCAACACATAAAAGCCTGGAAAAACTCTTCAATCTGACCAGTGACCCCACCCAGAAGCAGTTTTCAGATGCGCCCTTTCTATTTCTTTAAGAACAGTTCATCCTAAAAGCAGCAAATATGTAAAGAAATAACATAATTTTCATTATATTTTCATAATAATTTTTCAACAGCATGAAAATAAATGTAAAACAGTAGCATAGCTCTTCATTCTTGCTTTACAGTAGCAACCATGCTCTATTTGCTGAGGCAACAATTCCATTAAAGCCAATGTCTTGAACAGCCACTCTGCTTCCCTCTGACTGCAGAGGGAATATCTGCTCTGGGGCCATAGGAAGTGCTTCTGTGGCTTTTGTCTTTCTCAAGCAGCAGGCTTTCAAGGAGAGGGCAGATGCAGTATTTGTAGGAGAGCAGCAGGCATGGGGAACTGCTTTGCTCTTGCTTTGTGCAGGAAACAATGATGGACCACGCGCTGCGCACCATCTCCTACATCGCCGACATCGGGAACATCGTGGTGCTGATGGCGCGGCGCCGCATGCCCAGATCTGCCTCCCAGGACTGCATTGAAACCACTCCTGGGGCCCAGGAGGGCAAGAAGCAGTACAAAATGATCTGCCATGTCTTCGAATCAGAGGATGTAAGTAAATGGAATTAATTATTTTAAACAACATAGATTAATTAAATCAATCAATTGATTAATTAAACAACTAATTTAAATCAATTAATTTAAGCAACGTGTAGAGATCTCTGATGTCAATGACCATTTATGGGCAAAATTAACTTGTGGGATATCAAATTGATAATTCATCCTGGATTGTATCCTTTAGTCCATTGGGTTGGCACAAAATGACACATGCTTTTAGGCACTTGGAATGAGGTGGAACCATTCTGGACATCTTCTTAACTGAAGCCGATTTTCTTCTACTGCCTTGGCAGGGCTGAACAAGGCTGCCCTCTACCCACTCCTGGTTCCCCGTGGCTGCTGACCTGCAGTTGTATGCACTCTCAAACATGCCACTTGATCCTTTGGTGTTTAGGAACACATGCAGCTGTTTATTTTTCAGTTCTCTTTTCTTCATCCCCAGCAAAAATTATAAATTAGAATTTTTATGTAGAATCATAGAGTTCTGTCCATCTCTGCTGTACATCCTGTTTCACTGTTGTGAAAAGTGCTGATGTGCCATCCCATAGCTCTTGTGATGAAAGAAGATAACCTTGATTTACTGCTGTTGTATATCCAGGTTTGGGATTGTAGTGAATTAGATACTTTTTTCTGAAGCAGCAGAGCAAGGGACTTCAGCCTAAAACATTTGTGGAAAAATATAGCAAGCCAGTAAAACAGAAAAAGCAAAATTTGTTGTCTGTTTCTAACTTGGTAGTAAGAGGCAGTACTAAATATTTGTCATCACTGTTATTATAAGAACAGCTACAGATATATTTAGGTATAATACCAGTTGTAAAATAATGGAGTTCTTTGGGTCAGACAGTCATAACTCAGAGGTTGCATGTATTTTGAGCTAAGCAATCCATTTTCATTATTTTAAAGCAATTAGCCTGTGAAGATGAGATGGCATTGACTAAAGGTTAGAGTGCTGGACTGGAATTGTTCTGAGACCCAGTTAGCTGAGCTCTGTCACAGCTTTCCTTAGGTAACCCTTTTAAGAAACTTAATTACATTATCTCTAAGTTGTGCATAATGCTGAAGACTTTAATAAACATTCACAAGACCTCAGAGAGAGAGATGAAATTAAGATGTGAGAACTGGCTCTTGCTGGCAGCAATAGAATAGAACATGACATCTGAAGAAGTTGGTTTCAAGACTAGAAGGAAGACAAAAGCAGAGGATGAACTACAGAGAAAGCAGTGGCAATGGAGATCAGAAGAAATTAGTAAGGACTGGTGATGAACTTTAATAATGGAATTATTTGAAAATGTCCTGAGTGCTTCTGTACTACCCTACTGCCCAAGGCAGCGGTCATAGCTCCAAGCCTGACCCAGTTCAAGAAGAGTTCAGACAATGCTGTCAGGTGCACAGGGTGGAATTTTGCAGGGATGTCCTTTGCAGAGCCAGAAGTTGAACGTGATGATCCTGATGGGTCCCTTCCAACTCAGCATATTATGTTATTATGTATAAACCTTTTGGTATAGAGTAAAGTCTTGAAAATACATTTTAAAATAAGAAGAAACAATTTGTGACTGCTTAGGCTACTTACGTCCTTGATTTTCTAAAGTCATTTTCCAGTCAAGCAGACTGGTGCTTTTATGTACAGCAGAAGAAATGAAATAAGAGAATAACCTTACAGCATCAAAGAAAACACTTGACCAGTAGATTGTAAGAAGATGCAGATTCATGATGTCCAGAAAGCCCATGCACTTGAAATGCATTTAAAATGTACTGACTGTGTAAGAAGTTGTGTTGCATTTCCAGAATACAGGTTTCGATTAGTAATAATTTTAGGGAGTGTAAGGTGCAATTAACATCTCATATAATCATATGCCCAAATGACTCCACAAATGATGACTCACAAATTCAACATGGCATTCTTCTATGAGCTGCAGTAAACTCAGAGTAGGAAAAAAATAATTCAAATGTAGGAAAAAGTGGACTAAATATTCCCTTTACTGATCTCTGTTTCTCTGTGTTCCCTTGCCATCTAGTGGAATGTGCAGATAAGTGCTCCAAAATTTAAGAAAGACAGAGGGTTTGGAATGGGTGTTCTCAACATTATCAAGCTTTAATCGTGGCTCTGGCTGCATTCCTGCAATGATCTCTGACATTGCTAGTCGAGGTGTTAATGGGAATAGCTGTCCTAGATGTGCAGTGGGTAAGCAGGGATATTACTGGTTTGCTGGGAATGTGGGACAGGCACTGTGGCACTAATAGGGGAGCAGATGGCTGTGTTGAAGCAGTGTTTTCAGTCCTGGAAAACCAAGGTGGGAAAGCAGCAGGTGTCCCAGCCAGAATCATCAGTGCACACACGTCTGTGCAGGCATGTGCATGCAGAGCATCCCTCCTCTCCTCACCCCTGCAGACAGACTGTGTTCAGAGGCAGGGCTTGTGGCACTCTTCCATGTTGGGCTGAAGCCAGGACTCTCCAGTGTTTATTGGAATGGGTACATGAGCAGCATATGGCTGCTTGCTATTGAAATGTACTGAGGGGAGAGCAGCAGGGGGTTTTAATGGAGCTTGCAATGTGATTTTGGATGTAATGGGTTCTTTCTGTACAACAGACCTTAAAGTGACTTTATATCCATGTTAACACAGAAACTTTGCAGGATCCTTATTTTGATTCTCTTTTAAAATCCAGTCTCTCCATTTGTTTCCTGTGGTTTCATTGGTAAACTGATAATCTGTCCTTTCTCTGAGCTGTTTTTTCTACATTCTAGGCACAGCTCATAGCTCAATCAATTGGTCAGGCTTTCAGTGTGGCTTACCAAGAGTTTTTAAGAGCCAATGGAATTAACCCAGAGGATCTCAGTCAGAAAGAATACAGTGACATCATCAGTACCCAAGAGATGTACAATGATGATCTCATACACTTCTCCAATTCAGAAAATTGCAAAGAGGTAAACTAGTTTTGGATTTTGATTTCAAATTGATCCCTTTTTTTTCAGAGTAATGCAGAAATAAAGAAATATATATAATAATATAATGCAGTAATACAGAAATATTTTTTGGCATTTATAAGGATGATGTTACAATTTCAAGATGTGTCCTTTGTCAGTCCTGTGTACTAAAACCAGCTTTATGCATTACTAGGATTTCTTGTTTTCATGTTCAGGGTCTTTCTGTTTCCATTGATCAGAATAGTAATAAAGAAAATCTACATCTGAGCTAGATAAGCTCTCTGCTATTCACAGTACACAGTGTAAAGTAATTTTATATTTCACCTAATTACTGACGCAGAAAGAGCTGACAGAGCTGTGGCTTTCTGCAATAGATAACCTCAGCAGAAGTCAGCATTCCCTGTCTTTCCACATTTGAGAGAAAATAATTCCATGTATTTGCTTCAAGATCATGTTCTCTACTAAAACTCTTGTTCCAGATCATATGTGTTAGCTGTTCTGTGGTTACAGACAGTTCAGAGTAAGGCATCATTTATGTTACATCAGGGATCTTACATGAACATGCTAGGCACAAGTATATTCAATAATTAACAATGTTAATAATCATTAAGAGATCCTTGCCTGAAAAGAAGGAGAGACAAACCCTGAGATCAAGAGACAAGCTGAGCAGTACTGGCAGGAGTGGAGCTGAACAAAGCCTGGGTTGCAGGCACTGCCTTAGCCACAAAATGTTAGAGCCTCCCCCTCTGGCTACCAGGTTCCACGGACAGAAACTTCCTCAGCATTCATTCCCTTGGCATGCAGTTCCACCACTTCCTACAGAGTTATCCATGTGTTAGTGTTTTGCTTATTAAACCTCTATGACCTTCAACAAACAAGTGGAGTATGCCCCTGAAAACAAACAGCTCTGTGTTCCACAGTTAACACTGAAGTCATGCTACTACCTAATGACAAAGAACAGAATTTAGTTTCTGATTTGTAGATGTTATTTAGGAGCAAGTGAGATACTCATGCTCAAAGTCAGATGAATAAAAAAAAAATAATGTTTTTCCTTTTTAATTGCAGCTCCAGCTAGAAAAACAGAAGGGAGAAATTCTTGGGGTAGTGATTGTGGAATCTGGATGGGGATCCATTCTACCCACCGTTATCCTGGCCAACATGATGAATGGAGGCCCTGCGGCACGTTCAGGAAAACTGAGCATTGGAGACCAAATTATGTCCATTAATGGTACCAGTTTAGTTGGTCTACCTCTTGCCACATGCCAAGGGATCATAAAGGTACCCCAAACTTACAACTCTATGTTGTAGATTGTAAGCCAACAGAGGTGTGATCTTCTGACATGTGATCCTGTAGATTTCCGGCAGACGCAATTTTCATATCACTGCAAAAAACCCCAGTAATCCGTCGTTAACAAAAAGAAGAATTAGAGATTCAGGAGTGATAATGCACAGAAATTTAGGGCTGGAGAACATGACTGCAGTTTTGTTACTGGGCTATAACAAATGATGCCAGGTCTATAAAACTTGCCTAAAAAGTTACTCAGCTGCCTTCAAAGTTTCAAGCTTCCTCACAGCCTCCAGAATAAAAATATGGGGATTAAAATCACCTATGCAATTTTGGGCTCCATGCAGATAAAATGGATGGAGGCTGGTTGACTGCAGGAGAGATCAAGTGAGCGGATGAAGAATCTGCAGACATGATGGAATCTCAGAATGCATTATCTTTAGCCACGGAAATTAAATCTGATGTCTGTGCAGATTTACCAAGAGCAGCAGAAAATTCATTAGCCAGATGCTGGAAAAGGGCAAGCAGTAGTCACTTTTGGCTTTTATTAAAAGATTTGTTTAAATTTCTGTAGTAATTAAATGTTTTGTTGAGTCAAACATCTTGGGAAATAAATATGAGAAATGTATCTGTAAGTTAACAACCAATTTCTGTTAACTCTCATTCTCAGATCAGCTGCATAACACTCTTGCAATTAGGAAATCACAGATGAGGATGCAGTAAGATTCATTTCAGAAATACTGACTTTTGGAATATCTTACAGGGACTCAAGAATCAGACACAAGTCAAACTGAACATTGTCAGCTGTCCTCCTGTTACTACTGTCCTCATAAAACGGCCAGACTTAAAATACCAGCTGGGCTTCAGTGTACAGAATGGAATTGTAAGTTTCTGTTTTCATTGATTGTTTTGGGGTTTCCCCTTTACATTTATTTTTACTTCTTCAAAAAATGTATGGAAGTACTGAAAGAATCTTGCATAACCTCACTTTTTCTAGTGTTTATTACAACCTTGTAATGTCTGAGTAATATAATGCAAATGGATGACACTGGGAGAAATTTTTGAGAGATTTTTCCATGTAATACAGCAACAAGATTTATAGCCCAGATTATTTGGTTCAATAGCCTGATCATGTAAAACATGATCCTTAGCTCCAGAGTTGCAAAGGAAAGTTATTCTGAAAAAGGTTTTGTACAATTCTAGCACTTTAATCTTAGATCTGCTTCTCTTCCTCTTTTTAAAATTTCATTACACACTCACTAAGACTTTTAATTTTTCTTCTGCTGTGCATAATTTATGTAGATCACATGGCAGTAGGCAAGGGAATATATTTCTGACCTCCTCTTATTGAAACTAAACCCTTATAAAACCAAAACCTCTCATTACAAAGTAATTGTATAGCTTGTGGCCCAGGTACCCCTTCTCTGTGTGCTGCAGCTTCCCTGTAATAACAGCAGCAAAGGGGAGAACAAATGTGGCAGGGAACACTTACCCAGGCAGCTCAGGATCCTCTTCTTGCAGTTCTTCCTTCCCAAGCCATTCTCTGACACCTTTCCAAAGCAAACTCCCACACAACTAGCTCAGGCAGTCACTGGCCTTTCTGGGGGCTGACACTAGCACTAGAGACTGGCTGTAGTGCAGGACCATCACCATTTCCTCTTCCTCCAGTCTAGGAAAAAAAATAATCAGGCTGCTCACATAGAAAACCATGTCACAAAGGGTGTAGGCTCTGTCCCCTGTTTTGTGAAACACATCGATTAAAGTTGCCAGGTCTCTGCTGGCCACCCTTTGAAGAGTGGGAAGAGCAGCAGGTAGGATGTGGTTCATGAGCCTTCCTGCATTTCTGCAAACACATGGCTCGGGTGGAGTGGGTTTGCAACTCTCCTGGCCATCTCTTACTTACTACTCCACGCAGGTTTCCAAAGTTCCTGCCTAAGATCACATATAAAGGACACTTCTGCACTGGCCAGTTGGATGCACTCTTCAGTGATTCCTACCCCAGGATCTGTTTTCACCTGATCTACAGAGGGTGCCCTGTTTAAGGCACTGATCCCTTTCCTAATGGCTCGCCTTTGTAAATCTTGTATGTTCCACTGGTGTAGGGTTAAAAGAAGGGAATACATTTAAGGACCTGTAAGCATCACTGAGTTTTCAGGGGCCTCATTCACAGCTTTGGTGGGGGTGGGGTCAGGGCCAGTGAAAAGAATCAGGACAAGGTGGATTAGGAGCATCCCATGCCCTCACATGTACAGGGAGTCTGTGTGGTAACCTATTTATTCATTTGTCCCTGTTAATCATCTCCAACATGACTGGAGTCTCACTTTAGTAAATTCTGCAGGCTCTGCTTGTTTTCTGTCAGTGTGCTCCCTCCATCTACTGGCCATTTGTCACCACACTGGTGGATACATAATTTGTTCCAGTTAAATGAACAATATTCAAATGACATCAGATATAAAGTTCACCAAATTCAGCAAAAAAATCCTTTTCATGTAGGAAAAAAAAAGAAAAAGCCTTGCAGTGCATTTCATTTATGAAAAGTCTGTTTGAATATGAAAGCCAGTGAACAAAATGATGAGATTAACATCTTTTGTTTGGCTGCTATGGAGACAAACCTCTGGGCCTGTAAAATCCTTTCCTCTGAAAAACTCTCTCAACATTTGAAAATACGACTGCAAAATATGTCTCTCTGGTAGTTCATTCCTGTATTCTTTAATAGTAATTTTGTAATTGCCAGCAATTGTTACAAATTATGATAGGATCCAGAAGTAATATTGTTATTCTTTGTTGGCTCAGCATTAGCACAGTAAAGAAACCAATGGCTTGTCAGAACAGATATTAAATGTCTCTTTCTGGTAGGCCATTACCTCATTATCCATGTAGCTGGCCCTTATTTCTGAGATGCTCTGACAGCAGCTTTGCAGTGGTTCCTTTTCACCCTGCCTATCTCATCTGTGCAGGATGCACAGCCGTTATAGTGGGAATAGCCCATGAGCACACAGAACAGCTTCAGGTCACACATCTGAGCTGGGTCTGCCTGCACAGAGTTGGGCAGATGCAGATACTGCACTGCTGCAGCTGAAAAAAAGGGTGTTGTGCATACACATGTAACAAGTATGAATGTTGTATGATGGGAGGTGAGCATTAGATGGCCTATCAGCCATCTTCTGAAAGTCATTATGCTACAGTTCTTTTAAAATTATGTGATTTAAATACAAGTGGTCCTTATGTATCACATTAATGTTTTCTATATTTGGTCCTTGTGTATCACAATATTTTTTTTCTAGATTATGAAAAAAAATCTGTGAATTACCAGTTATATTTTTTACTGCTGATAAAACACCACTTTTCAGTCTAAATCTCACTTTCTCTGAGAACTCTATCTATCCTGTCCCTAGCCTAGCACAAGCTATCTAAAAATACTGTAAAACTTTACAGAACATTTTATCCTTTCTTCCCTTTGTTTACTGTCATTTAAACTGGCAAAAAATGTACAAGGTTTCAACAGTAATATAAAAGTGAGATGAGGAGAAATCTGGTTTTAACAGATTATGATTAAGGCATTTACACAGAATAAAGTTTGTCTGGTACTATTTTATACTTAATGCTTTGCTACTCTATGGACAGTTGCAATAAAACCGATTGTGAAACTACTGAAGTTTCACACTTGATGTGCTGCAGCTCATCTAAGGCACTGCAAACCTTTCACAGCTGAGTGGATTGAATGAGTGGGGTTTACACCTTTTCTTTTTTTCTTATTTTTTTCCCTTTCAGTTTACAGAGTTAATAGAATATAGACTCTTGCTTACAAGAAGCAGATCTATCTTACTTTATCTAATATTATTATTGCAGTTGCCATATTCAACAAATACAACAGGTTAAAGAGTCCTGGCTGAATAAAATCATATTTACTTAGAGATACTGCTGTTTAAACTCACCAGCTTCAGCTGTCATAGCTGTACTGGCTGGAGACAAAATTCATAAGGCTGCTTTGAGTCAGCCCTTGCAAATACGGAATTCACTAAATGTGTGTTGTAAACGCAGAATATTTTTTTCTCTGTGTGTTCTGTTTCTGGCTTAGCAGTGTCTGGGAGCTTGGGCAGAGCCACTCAGCCTCTGTGTCTGTTCCTCTTTCTACCTCATTAAAACACTTAATGCTCACAAAAGGAGCATACCTTCCCTGGAGAGGGATTCCTGAATGAAGAGACCACTTTGTGTGTTTGGGCTGTTAGAAAGAAGAAAATCACTGAGGGTATTAAAAGTGCTAAAAGTGCTTTGAGACCCACACAGTGAAAAGGGCTCTGGATAGATGTGCAAGCCATTATATTTTTCTTTATGCCAGTGGGGTGAGGGATCACATTTCTGCTTGTTCCAAAAGCTTTTATTTCAGCTGTACTGTATCTCTATTTTCCTTTACACCACAGAAAATGTATTTACAGGGTTTTTTTTGGTACATGCTGCTTTTGGTCCTTTCTGATTACTGCTCCCCAACAGCAAGGAGCAAACTTATTCTAACAGTGAGTTGAATTGAGAAGCTTTCTGTAAAAGAGATCTGCACAGTACAGCTTATCTTGTGAGCTGTGTGATTAGAAGGTAGACAACCTACACAACAATATATTGTATGTGACTGAAATTCAATACACAATTCTGTGAAGTGATAGTGCTTCTTTCCATTGAAGCCCATCAGAAATACTTCAAGGACCACAGGAGGTAACACTCAGCCACTGGAGAGAGCATGGTGGAATTAGGTAAATCTCACTACAGAAGGAATGTGTTGGCTTTTTGTTTGTTTTCCTGAAAGCTGAAAAAGGCCTTTTATAAACAAAGAATAATGACATATTCTCACTCCTCATATCAAACAGTCTGAACTTCGAGTGAGAAGGGATTTCTTCTTTTATAGCATTGTTATTTGTGTAGAGGAGTTTAAAGGAATCTGCTAGTTCCACACAGGAAAAGATTCCAGTCAACTATAGACAAAGTTTTATCTTCAACACATTCCAGACTGGCCATCTCCCCACATACTGTGCTTCTGAATTAGATTATAAACTCACTGGGGTACAAGCCACATCATATCACACTTATATTTAGCTCATGACCACATCGCAGCAAATAATGATTCTTGGTGTATCGCTCTAACCATTGACTGTAACTGCAGAAACAGGCATTAGCTGATGCTCCAGCACTCATTATTTTTCCTCCAAGAATTGTTTTTTCTCAGTAAACAAAAAGTAAATCCCAATGCTGCTAAAGTCTGCTTAGTTCCAGAGATTCAAGCTATACATTATCTGCTTTGTGTGATTCATGGGCTTAGTCTTTTGAAATAATTTATGAGCAATTTCTATCTAGTGCACAGCAGCCCAGTCTGTCAGGGAGGATCCCCTTGCAGCACAGATACTGTTGCTAAGGAGGAAACCTTTTCAAATCCCACACTGGATTGAGATTTCTCTTTCTTCCTGTACTCTGCACATGCTGAATGCTCAGAATACTTCAGGAAGCAATGTCTGCTGAGACTCTGTGCTGAATGAAGTTCCTGCAGAATTATTACCCTACTGTAGGGGTCATAACACTTAAAACCTGTGCCTGGTTCTTTATTGGAACCTCAGCTGCTAGTTAAAGAAGAGTGGCTTAACTTGCCTTCTTCATTCCAAGCTCACTGTGGTCAGAAGCACTGAACACGGAGGGAAGCTGAGACCCTGGAGAGCAGAGCCCCCTCCTCTTCTGCAGGGGCACAGCAAGTTGTGTCCCAACACAGATAAATCTCTCTGCCCCAGTCTCCACTTCTGTGTGGCTACCACCTGTATCACTGCCAAAGATATTTTTATGTTCCCAGCTGGAGACTGAAAATGAAAATTATAATGGGCAGAAATGTCAGAAAAAACTCCCTCTAACAAACCAATAAAGCGGCATTTTAAAACTAATTGATTAGTACTTTCTACAAGCATCTTCTGGAATCCTTACAGTGTCACCACTCATTATTACACATTAAATCCCAGTAAGTGCAGCATTACGATATTTCTAAACTTTACTAAACGTTGCTTTCTCTTGGCAGATTTGCAGCTTGATGCGAGGTGGAATAGCCGAGAGGGGAGGGGTGAGAGTGGGACATCGGATTATTGAGATCAATGGCCAGAGCGTCGTGGCTACTGCTCATGAGAAGATAGTACAAGCATTGTCTAATTCAGTGGGAGAGGTAAGGAAAAAAGTCTTCATCAAGAAAGTAAAATAGTTGAAAAAAAACGTGTGTTTCAGTTGAAAAGAGTGTCAACACAGCATTAAAACCACCAATTCAGTACACTGAGTTTGGCACTAATAAGAAACAATTAACAGATTTTTTTTTTTAAGAACTAATGATGCACATTCACTGCATTTTTTTACTCATTTTTAATAGTTCCTGGCATAATTCTGTACCTTCAACCTACTGATTTAAATTAAGTGATTAAAGGAAAAAAATCACTCAGGTGTGTTGGCTGTGAAAATGTTTCTTGGCTTATCACAACAGCATCTGCCATAGAAATTAATTACCATGTCTGAGAGATGCAAATTGATATACATTTTAATAATTTAATTTCCAACTTACCTTGTGAATAAGTTAAGACACTTCTCTCCAGTACTTCCAGAGAGATCAGCAATGAATAAGATTGTCCAGTTTTTCAAAATCCCTCTTGAATTTAATGGTAGTCTAATACAGAACCCTGTCCAGATCTCCCACTAGCTCCTCTGACAAAAATCAAAGACAGTTGGTTTCCTTGTGGAAAATGATACTTGCCAATCAGAGTATTTGCACTTTGTCAGAAGCAAAGCTGTAGATCACAACAGCCCCTCCATGCCTTTATGGTCCATCTTTGCTGTGAAACTTTTCATCTAACATAGGAAGATAGCATGAAACTTTTCTTTACAGCATGAAAAGAAGATACCAAGGCACCTGGTGAGGGTCTGTATTATCACTCAGTAAAGTTTCCCTTCCTTCCTCTTCTGTTGTCCAATAGGTATTTAGAGCTGTAAGTATAGTTCTGGTGGAGCCCTGATTACCTGAGCCTTGGACTCTGTTAGTCTGTAAAATCCCTCTGGCACTGGGCACTGGAGTCCCAGTACTCCTTGAGGAAAGAATTTAAGTACATTAGCCATTAGAGAAACTGTTCCACCAAACTCTTGATTGGCATTTAAACTTCAGGTGGCTAAGTCCAATTTTTCTGTTCAGAGATCACACTGTAATTAAGTAAAAACATGAAATGACATTCCACAGAGAAGGAAGATACAATACAAATCTTATTATCCATTGATACCAGAACAGCAGAATGAATTTTGAGAGAGGTTTGTGCTACTCCTTATTTAACATCTGCAAATTTTACTCTGACTGGAGTAGGGTGTATCAACAGAAAGTGCTTAGGTGGCTTTTAAAACTATATGATGTGACATCATGTAATTGTCCTTAATAAATAATTAAAAAACAAAACCAAACCAAACAAAAAATGCCAAACTACACAAGAAAAAGCAAAGATAGCAAACCAACATTTTAAAGCCAGAGAACTTTGAGCTAGAAACTCTAGTGCATAGAAGCCAGGACAAAAAATGCACTTTGACCAAAGAGAGATTGTTTAAACTAGTACCAGCTCTATTAATTTCTGTGTAATCAATTGACAGATTCACATGAAGACTATGCCAGCTGCCATGTTCAGGCTTCTAACAGGTCAAGAGACCCCCCTGTATATCTAACATCTTCCATCCAAGCTGAAGCTGTCCTGAATCCATCCAAGCTGAAGAGAATTTTGTATTTTGTATGAATGAAAGGCTTGGAAGCTGATCTGAGGACTCCAGAACAAGGAACAGACACCTGTCTGCCTTTTCTCTCCTTCCTTTCTATTTCTTTGACAAAAAGTGTTGAGAAGGCTGGTCAAGGACAATAATCACTGACAAAAATCTTTGTAAACATTCAAGTATTTTGAACATCTTCTAAACTCTTTTCTCATAGAACTTAAAACATATTTATTTGTAACCTTTATGTGGAGTGATGTATGTCTGTCTTGTTTGACAACACAGTGAATGTGAATATTTGATGAATGAGACTGCAGGAAATGGCAAAGAGAAGCAATTAGATAAAGTTCTGGCTGCCTCAAAAAAAAATCCCAGTCCCATAAAGTGGTCCAATACTGATGACTTTGCATAATTTTAAAACTGGTGCTGAATCAATGGTATTTCAGTGGAAAGGAATGTGTGCAGTTCAAACTTTTAGATTCTACTGTAAAGAAAACCACTGTAGTACTTGGTATTGTTATGACAAGTGTAACCTGTCTGGCAAGGTGTGAACATAAACATGTAACAAGTGTTTCATATGCTAAATAAAGAATAATTGCCACAAGATTAAAATCAAAATATTTATTTAGATACATATTTATTTTTAATGCTTGTGATTTTTATGATTTAACAGAGTTATTTCATGGATAACTTATTGCACAGGTTGTGTAATGTATGTGTTGGGCTGGGGTTTTTTTTCCTCTAGTTTTTGCATATTAACATTTTGTTCATATTAGCTCAAAATGGGAAAGCCATGCTTACCTGTTTCTGTCTTTTATAAACATTCTTATTCCTAAGGCAATGTGTTCTGAATGTAAATTGTTTTGACAAATAACCTAGCACCATCAACAGTATTAGAATGTGTGTAGATAAAAAACCTAGTAGTAAAGTTGTATTCCTTATGAGATAAATGTTAATTGGTGTAACTTCGTCTATTTTTTTTCTTTTGGCCAAGGCCTTGAAGAAAATACACTGTGACTTAAGAAGCCTTACCATGCAGTAACTAAAGAGCTTTAGATGACTGTACTTCAAGGAGTAGTGTGTTGCATGCAACTGACCTTAGGAAAGAATTAACCTATCACTAATAAATCTGAAATAAGAAAGGAAACTTGCTTATTTTGTTTGGTGTGTAACTTTACATAGAAAAAAATTCCAAGTAGAAGATCATTTAATTCTTCATCTAAGTGCAGTTGCAAAGGTCACAGATTATTTTTTAAAAAGGAAATATTCTCTTGAATTAGGAATTTGTGTATCATTATGATCTTGAGAGTAAACGCTTTCAATTAGTACACCTTGTTGCCACTGGATGTCACTGTAACTTCACATCAATACAGAAGCATGCTATAATTAAAATACATTAAAATGGATGAATCTGTAAAACTTAAACTACCCATCTTCAGCTACGTTCCTTTGTGACCTTTTCACAGGAAGTCTGCCCAGCTCAGAGTGACACAAATGAAACCAGTATATGATTAAACCTCAAAAGGAAACTAAGGCTACTGACAAGCACTGCTGCAAAAAAATAAAACCCCCGAAACATCAACCTGTGGTAGGTTCTTTATGAGAACCTTCTATTTAAGGCTTTTCCAATTTCCTCTGAAAGAGCCAGGATGAAGCTTGTACTGGAAGATGTTGCTGGCAGACCTGTGTTTATGCTGGTAATGAAATCAGTGTCAATATTTACTTTTTGATATTTTTTTAAAGATCAATGTTAAATAAATCATAAACACAGCAGAACCACAATAACATGTTTTAGTAATAAAATTGTCAAAACTGTGAATTGGAGTAACAATTCTTTTTGAAAATATTCAAGGCTCTGCTAGATAAAAATTCCTCTAACTTCCTATCAGCTGGTGTTTGTAAAAAGTTTGTGAAAGGTGCTTTTTGGAAATGCAGAATTTCAGTCTTCTTCCCTAATGCATCTTTCAGTCACACACTGCAGGGGATTAAACACCAGTTCTTGGTCATTCACACTACTGCAGGAAGCAGTGAACATTCAGAACAAAGCAGGAATAAACCACACTGTAGCCAATACTGGAGTTTGAAAGGAGGGAGCACAGGAGGGAGGAGCAGTTTTAATTGGTCAGATCAGTTAGTCTGGAATGAAAGACACTGGAAATGGATTTGAAGCAGCACTGTATGTGTGTATAAATCACCTTTGTGTTTGGATCCAAATCAGTTGTGGAAAAGGCAAAGTCCAGAAATACTTTTTTATTAAAACACTGACGATAGTTAAAACACTTTGAGGTACATTAAATAAATACAACTTTTAAGTTGTACAGCCAGTCTCTGGTTGGTTTGCAATGGTTTTCAAGAAATGCTGGGCAACATCAGTAGCATTTCTGTAAGTACAGTGAAATAAATGCATTTCTGGTTGGGAAAACACTTGTTATGACTTAACTAATAAATCAATTAAAAGTTTGCAAAAACCAAGGCTGAATATTACATTCAGAAAAACAGCTGTTCTCATCCTCCTGTGGGGAAAAAAGTGGAATTCCAAAGGAAGACACTTTTTCCTTTTAAAGTCATCCACTACTTGTATTTCTCCCAGTCCTGGTTTCTTCCATAAGTGTCTCTGCTGCAATGACATACCTGTGGATCCTCTCAAAGGATGGTCTCCCGGCAGACTCCGATTAAACTGTGCGGCCTCTCCCGCTCCGAGCCACGGCTGAGCCGGGGCTGGCGCGCGAGGCCAGCGGCCGAGCTCAGAGCGCCACAGCTCTGCAGGTGCAGATCCTCCTGCAGCCGCTTCCTGCAGCTGGTCACATTCTGCTGGGAACTCGTGATTACCTGTGAAAAAAGGCAGGAGTGGAGAAGGAAAAAATGGGGAAAACAGGGTAAGAAAAGTTCTCATTTAAAAGGTTCCGTCTCTGAATAATATTTAATTTACAGTAATTTCACAATTATAA
>VRYO01000100.1:15036079-15053687 GCA_009812075.1 Sialia sialis | reverse complement strand
TGAAATTACTGTAAGCTGTTTAACACTGAAACTCTTCCAAAGGAGGTACAGCCCTCCAGAACCCCTCCTGCTTCTGTCCTTGCAGCTGGTCAGGGCTCAGGACTGAGCACGTGGAAAGCACAGCCAGGCTTTCTGTCTGAACAAACACAAATTATTTCTTACTAACATCATGTTACTAAAAAGAGCTTCTGTAGGGATTGTCTGAAGAACTTAAACTGCAAAAACATTTAAATAAGGTATTTGTCTGTGGAAACTGGACACATCTTGAGAACATCAGTGGCCTACCTGGTCTATGATATTGGCACTGAAGATGGCTTCTTCCATGTGTCTCTCATCAGATTTAATGACTGACCGTATGCTGTTCACTACATGACGCACTTCTGGAGGGAGATTACAATTTGAATGTTCCAAAAATTTTGCCACTAAAATTTTTGTGTCTTTATAGGCCTTAAGGTCCACTAAGGAATGTGGCCGCTCTTTTGAGACAGTGTGAAAAGCTTTTGGCTTTAGGTGCAGATCAGCTTTCCTTGTATCCCTCTGTTGTCCAGTTAGTAGGAAACTGCTCAAAGAATGCTGGCAAGCAGAGGCAGCCGTATGAGAACCAGAGACAGGAACTAAAAAAGGGGGGAAGAATATCTTTAAGGTAATAGTTTAAAAAAAGAGGAAGAAAAAAAGAAAAAAAAGGCAAAACAAATATTTTCACAAAGTTTTTACTTAGTCATAAAATGTCTGTTTTGTTCAACGAGTGGCAAAAACATGCAGTCAAGGAAACACTACAAAATGGGTAAATTTAACCAAGGTCAGGAGTAAGACCTTCCCATGGCTAAGGAGGACTGCCTTGAGAATGAGTGGTGAGTATTTAAAGCACTTTGCAAACCACTTTTTGTTATCATCACCTTCAAGGACTTCAGTTGACATTAATGATAAAGAAATCCACCAGCTACTCTGTGTTAATACAGTTTACAAGTTACATGACTCGTGAAGTTTTAGGCCCAGCCCCTTGCCCCAACTTTAAGAGTAAAGCTTTGCCTATTTCTAGACCTTGGAAATTATGTGCAAGAGAGATTAGTGGGAAACACACAGAAAGCAAAAATGCTGATCTAAACCAGAGGACCTAATTCACAGCATTTATTTTCATTCAAGGCAGTTTCCACCAGCATTGTACACCATACTTGTATGCTGTCAACTGACTTCTCTGCCAGACTTTTTAAAGCTCATTTCTCTCTCAGAAACTTTTCATTATTTTTAAAAGAAAATAAGGAAACCCATCTTCTACTTTAGAAAACCAATTCTCACCTGTTTCTCCTGTAGCTGGAGATAATCCTGCATCTCGGCATTGCCTGCACACAGAAGTCCAGGCACAATTATCACCTTTAACCAAAGGCAGACAGAAAGAGCAAAGTCAACCCCTGCTGTCCTCTGCCCAAAGCAAGGAAAAATGCACTGGAACCCTTTATTATCTCCTTTACAGTATGAAATACTCAGAAGAAATACTGCTTTCAAGATGCCCATTCATAAGGAGAAGCTACTACACCCAGAAATCCCCTATGAGTTATTACACAGACACAAATAGGAGGACAGAGCTCATGCTTTATGGTTTCCACTGTAATCCTGAATATTTCAAGCCTAAGTGCTGAAACTATGGAAAGCTTCCTTTAGAGGCAGACCTCAGACCTTTTTTGTATTTCTTAGGTGGAGAGAATTTCTATCAGAAAATGAGAAAAATGAGAAAGATTAATCCCTCTCATTTCTACTAAACCAGAATTTTATTCCATATTTCCCCTCCCTTTTTTCATACAGTCTCATTATCTTCAGTACAAATGTAACACACCACTGTTCAAATTAATGGGTAGGTGAGCAGGGTGGTGAGTGAATCAATAACAAGTGTTTCTGCAGCATCTATGAACAGCTTTGGATGCCATCTAATGACAGTTTCTGGGATTCCAGCATGAAGATAAATGATGATGAGATCACACTATACAGCAACTGCCACTGCAGTCTTTTTCATTTGTGACAAGATGGAATAAACCCTCACATTTGGTTGTTTAACTGTTTCCAAGATTGAAAATTATTTTGAACTTCTGTGTAGCTTAGGAGAGGCTTTCTTCCACATCTCCAGGGACAGTTTATAATGAAAAGCTGGCATAATCCTCCCTAGTAGAATGAATAATTAAATGAATGAAACAAATGTAAAATGCTGTAAACATAGAAAATCTGTAAGAAATTAAGAGAGACAGCTTCTATTCTGTCTTTAATTTGTTCTATTATGCTTAAGTACTCCAGCACATGAATCATGGCATGGTTATTAAGAGGAGACACTTCAGAGGTTCTGTCTTCCCATCCATTACTAAACTGTTTAACATACTTGTGTCAAGTCAAAACTATACCACTGGGCATGACCCTGAATTAACTGGAACACAAGCACTACAGTAATCACTCAGGCACTTAACTGATATAGCCACATAGTCTAACACAGCTGATTATAAATGAAGTTTATTGTAATAAACATCTGTGCTAGGAGTTGATTTTGTCTGCCTTTGACATGATAAACTTTACAGGGAAAAGGGAGAAAAAAATATGCAAACTATTAACTTTTAAGTAATTTTTTTTAGGAGGGAACTATGTCTGACAGCAGTACATGAACCCACCATTTTAATGTTGTTCAGGGAGTGCATAGTGAGTATAATTTATAATTTCTCCACTAAAAATGACAGGTATTTCAAAACAAGTTCACTTGCAGCATTAAAGGTATAATAGCAGAATGATCTGAGTACACTATATAGACCGCATCAGGTCAAGATGTGCATGAAGCAAATAAATTGTGTTTTACTGGCCTAAAATACTGGTAATTCATGAGATCTCATTGCTGTTGTGTCACTGTCCTGTCGCACATATGCACCATCCCCATGTCAAATAATTTGTGTTCCAAACTGTGGGCAGTGCAATCACAGTAACATTCAAAATTCATTTCACAAAAATCTATATAGTAAATGTCAAGGTTGTGCTTCTATACCTCTTCACGTTGGCTTGGAAGTGAGGCAGAAGATAAATTATTAATTTTTTCTTGAGTAGAAAGTGTGTTAAGAAAACCCATGTCCCAGCTACAATCTGAACACTGTATTTTCCCTTTTGTGAACATTGCTAAAGCTCTTCCAGCCTCAGCTCTCCAAAGTCCACAGTTATTAGTATTTAGTTATTAGTATGTAGTTCCAGCTCTGTCTTTCATAAATTCAAGTCCACTTGACCAGTTCTTTAACTCCAGGACAATTTTTAGAAGTACGTGTATGTTACTGAAAAAAACCCAAAGTACTTGTGTGTTGGTTGAGGGAGCTCAGTTGGTTCCCTTTATCTTTGCCTATTATTTATCTCCTTGGGTCTATTTGAAAGTTCTGCAGTGAATATCGACAGTCAGTTGTGAAAAATCGAGATCAAATGCCTTTTAAAACTTGCAAAGACTGTAACAAACTTCAGTTGTTTATCACAGCTTAGGAAAAATACACAGCTAGGAAAAATACAGCTTAGGAAAAATACTTAATACAGCTTCAGGGTTGCTACAAACAGCCAGAATGTGTTACTAGACTTGGGCTCCTAACCTATATATGATTTCCAAATCAGGTTCAATAAAAAGCAGAGGAAGGGGATGCTCTGTAAACCTTCATAGAGTAAAATTCTGCAAACCAATTTGCCAAACATATGCATGAAAGAATACATCTTGGCTTAACTCGAGATTCAAGTCAATCCTTCCCCTAAGGATTTCATTAGGAAGTGTCTCCTGCAGGCAGCAAAAAATGGCAGAGTAGGTCAGCACCAGCCCCTCAGAGTCACTGCACTTGCTCCCCCTCCTGTGCGTCAGCATCTCTAGAGCTTTCTCTGCCTCTTCGCTCCAGTCCTCGCCAAACCCAGTTACATCTCGGTAAAGCCCATCTCAGCCATGTCCCTCCATGCCACTTTTCCAGAAGAGATAATGAATGTATTTAGGACACATTAAAAAAGAAGGCAGAGCATCTGTTCCACCAGGTGCCCAGAGCCAGCTGGGTATGGCTGCCCACGGCAAACGCTGCTCAACGAGCACATGGAGCACAGCTCTGGAAAGTTGCACAGCCTGATCCAGAAGAGAAAGGGTTGTTCTTGACTTTCACACAGCAGAAAGGATTCAGAAATTCCTACTTGCTGCCTGCATGGCAGCTTCACAGCATGTATGTCTTAGCAGAGTAAATGTCATAAAATAAATGCAGACTTCTAGATTAAAGATTCAATTTTCCTGGCCCAGATGCAGAGGCTGCATTTCTAAAGGTAAAAGACATTCAATTATTGAGCTAAGTATGAAGTCTCTGAAATTTATAAAAATGCAAGAAGTATAATAGAACCAAAACATCATCCTAAATGAAACCAGTTATTTCAATATTTTGTCTCCTTTTGCTCTGAACTAGTCACATGATTCTTCCTCTAGATCCCTTAGAAAGCCTGGTGAACAGATCTTGTAGCAGCAAACCCATGACATTTTAACAAGCTTTTAATCTTTACTTTCAAGCCACTTCTCTGGGTTATCCATCTGAATCTCTGAACAGCTTAGATCCCTTTCAAACGGTTTAGACAGTTCTACATTCCTGCTATTATTCTCTACTAAATTGACCTTTTCTTATTCACTAACAAGGAGATTTTTATGAAGATACACTGTTCAGCTAACATCTCCTCTTCCCTACTATCTAAGAGGAGACTCATAGCAGAAGACACTTATCCATTACAGCCAAAAGCTTTTCCTTTATCATCTTGTCATGTGCCTCATGTTCATTTCTTTGTCCTTCAAAACTTCTCACCACCACCTCATTGTCAGTAGTCACAGTCACTGCCTCTGACATGCCCCAATACTGGCAATGTCAGTGTCACCTTGAGGAAACACATCCTGCTGTACAACAAGCATGACAGCTCCAGTAATGGTTTCCTAAATAAACCCCAGCTGCTATTGTTACTTTTTAGTTTAGCTTCTCAGAAGAACAGTAACAGAGACATGGAAACAGCTATCCAACACATGGTTTTCTGAATGTGCAGAAAGAATGGTCAAATTTGGAACAGCTAGAATTAATTTCACTCTGTCAATTTTTCCATGTCCACTCTTTAAAAATTCAAATTTAGAAAATACGCATGGAGCTAAAACCTTCACACCTAAGACAACACTCTTTGGAATGCTGGATATAATTTCCAGCAGCACCAATTGCTGCTCAAATCAGTAGTGGTAATTTGCTCCACATTCACTGCCCTGTGGTCCCGCACCTACCTTCAGAGGCAGAGGAACCGGACACAGGGGCACTGCTGGATCGGACGATGTTTGAGCCTGGGTGTTTTGTGACGTGCTGCTGCTGGACAGCAGCCTCATGGCCACTGGCACATGGTGAAGTGTTTGCAGGCCCAAAACAGGGAGAGGTCTGGAAAGTGGCAGGAGGCTGGCTAAAGTCCACACAGCAGGGGTTTTTTTGCTTCAAAGGCGGCGTGGCACTGCTCTCTTGAGCAGATCTCTGCAGTTCTCTTTCTGAGGGGCTGTAATTCCCTGAGGAACAGTCCAAGGACCTGCCATGGGCACAGTTCTTTTTCTGTCCTTGAGACCTGTCTGTAGAGGCTGGGCTGTGGGAACTGTCACCCTCATCAGGAAAGCCCTCTGAGTGAGTTCTGTGAAACCTGCAGTGAGTGTGGCAATCCAGGGCACTGCAGCTCTGGTCTGCAGCCTCCTTGGGGGTTATGCAGTAGGGAGAAAGGTCTGCAGAGTGGAGAGATCCTTGAACTTCCAGCGAACAAAAATCTTCAGAGTAGCTATGGCCTGGGATATCAGCAGCCTCAGAGACCATCAAAGAAGTGCTCTCAACAGAAACTGAAAAACAAGAGATTCAGAGAAAAAGAAAAACTTCTTGCTCACCCTCCCAATCTTCTCTCTCCCCGTGTTCTGTAGACTGATTTAAATTTAGCAATCTGTAAGTTCTTTTATCAATAAGAAGTCAAAAGTTCTCAGATGAAGAATGCCAAAGGAAAAAACACTGAAGTAATTTACTTCTTTCTAGTGTCCTTCAGCAAATACATTTTTGTACTGCTCTTGCTACTGACATTTCAACTTTAAGTGAACAGGCTATGCACTTCTACTCATCTACTTGCATCCCCAACATCTGTGCTTCAGGCTCCTGGAAGCCATGCGGGAAACTTCTCTTTGGAGAAGGAGTGTGGGGATCAGGAAGCCACCCATGGCTGCTGACAAAGACACAAGCTGCAACAAATGTGCAGTGCTCTTTGAAGAGAAACCACAGTTGCCAGAGCCTCCTCAAAGGGCTTAACTAGAGCTTGCTTTGTCTAGCAAAACTCTCCTCTGTATTTCCAGCCCCTGACTGGGAAAAGGTCCTTCTTGCCATGAATAACTGAAAGCAAATGCTTCTTTCTCCATGAGAAAGGAGGAGAGGAGAGGAGAGGAGAGGAGAGGAGAGGAGAGGAGAGGAGAGGAGAGGAGAGGAGAGGAGAGGAGAGGAGAGGAGAGGAGAGGAGAGGAGAGGAGAGGAGAGGAGAGGAGAGGAGAGGAGAGGAGAGGAGAGGAATCTGCTCAAAACTCCCACTGCATCTTTAAGGAGACAAATGCAAAGCTACAACCACCTTGTGTGCTGAAGTCCGGGGTTGTGTTCCTCTCCCCCAGGCTCGATTCAGACGCTTGCTGAGCAGCACCAGTGACCTAAATGAACATTTGGAATGAAAGATCTCATTAACCTGCAGCTTACCAAGCAAAGTGTAGTGCTCAGGATCTAAAGGACACACCTGATAATGTGAGTCACTTTCATGTGAGATGCTGCTCAGATTGAAATCTATTTAAATTATTTTACATCTTTGGGTCAGGAGCAAATGCAGAGCAAGGGCACAGGCTTATGCAACTTTTCATTTTTCCAGAATCTACAAGGTAAATTCATCTTGAATTCACAGGCACTTAGGGCTGCAGGCTCACCTATGAAATTTAATGCAATTCTTAACAGCAATGGGTTTGGCAAAAGCAATCTCTCCCAAACCAATGGGTTTGGCAAAAGCGATCTCTTTCTACAGTCTGTGTTTCTCATATTGTGCTTTGTTTTTTTGTTCACATCAT
Organism: Sialia sialis; assembly: GCA_009812075.1. Classification (NCBI taxonomy): domain Eukaryota; kingdom Metazoa; phylum Chordata; class Aves; order Passeriformes; family Turdidae; genus Sialia; species Sialia sialis. The sequence continues at coordinate 15,046,579 of VRYO01000100.1, read as the reverse complement.
ATCACCCTAAAGGACGGGAGTCAAAATCAGAAAACACAAAACAAGCACAAGAGCAGTATTTTTCTTCAGTTATTTGTGAAGATGTTAACTCTGAATGTCTTTTGAAGCCCTATAGCATTGTTGCCACTCAGGTGCTCTGCAGCCTGTTGGAGATTGCTGAATTGCCACCTTTTTTTGAAGGGGTGGATCTAGGGGGGTAACTTTCCTTCACTTTTGAGCATCATGTGAGCAAAATATAGAATCATTCCTGCTGGAAATACTGGATCCATAAATATCTGAAATTTGGGAAGTTTTCTTTCTAGTGATTTGATTAGAGTTTTGATTGGACCTTGTTGCCAATATTGATAGGTTTTTAGCAGTTCTTTGGGAATGTGATTATCAAAGAAATTATTCCAATAAATAGCTGGTAACAACAAATGAGAAAAAATACAAAAAAAGGTTGAAAGGAATGAGATTGATACCATCTTGAGCAGAAAGCATCATATCTACTTCTGTCTGTAGGGGCACAATTAACAGTAGAGCTTGTTATGGTTGGTGGCAGTCTAGAAATCAGCATCAGTCACCTCTGTGCAAACCTTTTTGTCAAGCGCTTAATCTGTGTCTGGCCCTCTAAAAAATTGGATGTGACACAATTAGTCTAAAGCTATTAGGGAAAGAGCTTCCATTTCACATGCCAATGTAGATTAAAGCACACATTTGTGAATAACTTACTGTGCTCACTGTTCCATTTTTTTCTTATCTATCTATCTATCACTTGCTATGATCAAGTGACCAGGAAAATTCTTTTGATACTAATTTAGTTTAAAAAATATTTTAATTAATATTTAATTTTACATAGTAATTTAATATTTAATTATTTATTTAGCAGATACAACTCCAAACAACTGTTCCAAAGAACAGTACCAGAAATAATTTAACTCAGCAAGAGATGGATAGAGGACTGGGAAGCAAAAGTGAAATTGCACATGTTTTTACCACTTCCCTTGGAAATGTCTTAATGGATCTTTCTTGATTGTATCAGAGTATCAGATCTGTGGTAAAAAGTAAAATGTGAGGTCACTCAAAGTCACAGATTGTTCCTGGGATCTAATTGTAGAAGTTCTGGGAACTAATTAGAACAGCAAAAAATGTTCACAAATGCTCTTTGTTGCTGTAGAAAATTCAGACGACTACCCTTTGGAAGAAATAGTATAATGTTTTAAGGGCCTTTGTTTCTTTTTAAAAATCTAGGGATTCTAGGGGCATTCATAAATTCTTAATCTAGGTGCTTTCATAATCACTGACTTAATTTCTTAATTACTGACTGGAAAATCTCTGCTGAAAATTTATGCTGAAACTTTCATTGACACTCTACATTGTGTCCAAATAATTGCTGAATGCATTTTCTATGCATTTGGAATTGATTAACCTTCTTGCTTGGGGCAAGGAGAACCAGGGTTTTAATTGTAGAGGTAACACTGACAATTTTGAAGCCAGGTCAGAGTATTGGTTCACACAGGGACAGCACATGGTTTCATGCAGGTCCCTGCACAGCCAAGGGTAACAAAAACTTATTGAATTCCACATCCTCAGACAGTCACTAAGCCATCAATAGAAAAAAGGAAAAAAACCTGTGCTTTTAACAAGTCTGCACAGCCTACAGGTTAGAAAACCTTATAAAACACCATTGATTTAGTTCACCCAGAACCCTGAACTGTTTGTTCTTATCTTTTCTATATCCCAGTCAATACTTTGCATGGAAAACAGTGTGAAAACTTAATTTTATAGTCATGAAATGGGAATTCTTAATCAGTACGGATAACAACAGCAATTTTTATATGGATGCAACCACTTAAATTAGCACTGACATTTGTTGCCCATAAAATGCATGAAATATTGAGTCTAATTTGGTACAATTTAATAAAATTCTAAGGATCTCAATCCATTTAAAAACAAATAAAACCTATTGCTTGGTGCACGGTAAAAGGTTTTACAATTATGCCATTATTACATAATAGTTCCCAGAAGCACTTTTGTAGCTAAATCCCTGCCATGATTTCCATTGCCAAGCCTGCCTTTGAGGGATTTATAAATCTCATTATTTCAGTTCCTACTGTACTGTGTTCTATGGGAGCATTTGCAGCATGTAAGAACCCAGGTCTCCATTTCATTCTTCTTGTAGATCCAAAACTGTCTTAGACTTTGGCTCCATTCTCCATTTACAGCTCAGCTGGGACACTAATTGCAAAAAATGTATGAAGGCTTTTGTTGTCAAGAAAAATCTGTGGATACAGCGTCACTGCAGGCTTTGGTTGTTCCTGCCAGTGAGCTTCAGTGCTGAGATACAGAGCCTGTCACAAGCTCTCTGAACAGCAGTGGTCAAGTTCATATAAACTCCCTCCTGGTAAGAAACCATATAAGTATCACTATTGGAAATGAAATCACTGCCCATCTTCACTGGTGATTAGAACAAACACCTCTGGAGCTCAGGAGGTGAACAGACAAGGTGCTGAAACTGACCCCAGATGCCAAAAATTAACAGTGAATACATCTACTTATTAAAGCCAAGCTCTTCTTGCAAGAGCATAACTTTACAGCTTTAAGGCACATCTTGATAAATTATATTTTGGTCATATGCTGGTGCTCTTGTACGGCTGAAGGTTGATCTCACACCAAGAGTGGTACCAGTTACAAGAGTGCTCAAAATGATTTTGTGCTTTACTAGAAAGAGACACTTTACTAATCCTGACTCAGGAATCACAGATAGGAGCCTTCTCTTTCCCCCCAAACCATGCATGATTCATGTCACTTTTGTCCATGTTTTTAATCACTGAAAAATATTGACTTCTCCAAGGCTTCCAAGCTCATCTGAGTTACTGCCAAGGAAAAAGGATGGAACTTGGATAAAAAATGTTCTAGATGGAGATGGCCTTGAAAATTCCGATTTTGCTGTTCAGCAGGGAACTTCAGTCACAAGCAGTTTATACAGATTAATTTTATCATAGCCAAACAAATCCAAATAATGCAATGTTTGGCCTGTTTGTTGTGTTGGGTGGAGGGTATAGTACAAGGCAAGGATCAGAAGACCTGTCAGAAGGTGCTTTGTCAGTCATGGATGCTGCAAAGTTAGGCATATCTCGGAGAGATTTAATTGCATTTTGCTTGGAGGTTTTGCATTTCAACATTCTTTTTTTTTTTCTCAGACTGTCTTTTAATTATCTTAATAATCTTCTTGTGTTTAATAGTGAAAATTTGTATAATTTCTTTAGGTTGTGGTTTCAATTCTGGTTTCCCCCACTGTAGGAAATATTTCAATGTATTTTGGAGAAAGGCAAAGTAGTGCCCTCTGTAATGTGGGTGTAATTTGGCAACCTGAACACAGGTATTTCCTCAGTGTGCTATTAACAACTAACAAAGACTACCTAGAACATTTGACTCCTGGAGTTTTCACTGAAGCCTGAAAGAAATTAGAGCTTCCAAAAGCAATTGTAACTGTTATCCCTTTCTGACAGCTGATTAATTACCACAAATTCCTTCGAGCAAATGCTCAAATCAGCTCTGGCGGTACATGCAAATACATTATCATTCCAGTTTCAGCACAGTTAATACTGCACAGAAAAAAACAAAAAGTGTAACATAAATATTTGTCTCAAGTACACTGGATCCCTTCTGTAATTTCAGGGTAAAGATGTTCTGTACTCTTGCCACGTAACAGCAGAAGCTGGTGACAAAAACCGTAACAATCAGAAGGTTAAAGAATAGAGAACTACCCACTGCTGTTGGGTAGGAAGTAAAATTTGCCGAACCCTTATAAAGAAAATAGTCTGGAAAATGGTTTTAAAGAATATAAGTATTTTCTAATGGTTGTTCTTTAAAGTTTATCGAGATTTATTTTGCACTGTGAAAATTTAAAGATCACATAAAGAATTTTCTTTATTTTTCCTCACCTGACTGGCAGGCATCTCTCCAATCACTGCCTCGTAAGGAGGGGGCAGCTCATTTGGATACAGCATTCCTGGGCTATTAATGGTTACTTCATATAAAGCACCAAATGGGGAATGAGGGAAGTCCAAATGGAGACTTCTACATAAAAACATAGACAAGCAAACAATTAAGAAATTGCATTGGATTTATCATCTACATCACAGTGATGTAAAGACTTCTGAATTCAAAGCCAATACATTGCAAAGAATTACATTCAAGAAATTTATTAGACATGCAAAAGGAAGCCCTTGTTCACAGGGTAGCTTTAATAACTGTATTTTATTTAGGATGCCAGCCATCTTTACCAGCCTGTTTTGCCACCATTAATGTCCTTCACTACTCCAAATTAATACACTTTTGTTGTATTAACATTAACTTTAATTAATATTTAATTAGTATTAATATTTATAAATTAATACACACAATTATTTCCTTAAAAAATTAAACCTTATACTCAACTTCAAATGTATAATGTTAATAACTGTGACAGGATCAGTTACAAAGGGATCTTTGCTCAAAGTTCAGACATTGTTATCCTTGTCTTAGCTAAGTTCAATAATTTCTCTATTGCAGCTGTGCTTTAACACAAATATTTCCAGATGTAGTCCAACTAGACTTCAAAAAAAGTATGTAATCTCAGGAAAAGAAGAGCCTAAGTGAAGGACATTATTTGGCTTCACAGTCTTTGAAAGAGCTCCCTAGACCACAGCTCAGAACCAAGTGCTGACTGCAACAAGAGGGAAGGAGAATCACCTCTGTGCCTCCCCCACAGGGGTGCACGTGTACTCCGGCGGGTAGTAGGGAGGTGGGGGGATTGGTGGGATGAACTCATCAAAATCCAGGGTTTGGTGTAGGACAGTTCCATGGGGAGTCATACAGTCAGGATTGGCAGAATGTGGCCTCTGTGGCAGAAACTGAAAATGAATAGGTAAAGTTCCTTCAGATGGTAGAAACATCATCACCAATATTAACAATTTCAATAAAAGGTCAATATTAGCAACACTGACCACTACCAAAGTCATTAATACCCAAGCTGAAATGAAACAAGCACTTCTGGGAGCATAAGAGGAGGGTGAGTCAGATTGCCAAAATACAGCACAAGGTTTTACTAAAAACAGAGAGGCTGTGGGCCTCCAAGTCAGTCACTCTTAGGATGTAGGACACAGACATTTACAATTTAATGGCTTTTCAATAAATATTTCTACACTGTATGTTGTTTCATTGTAGCCCCACACAATCAGTTCTATTTTAATAACTGATGATAAATAGATATAGCTACTAAAACAACTATCTGCGTGGTTTTGTTTCCAATCTGAATTGCCTTGCACTTACAGAGAAAAAAAATCCCAATGCCAATCCCCAAAACAACTCCAAATAAAACTAACTAGAAACAGTCTGCTACATAGACATTATATTTTGAATAAAACAACTAGAAGTATCTCACCCATTTTTCACTTCCAATGAAGGGGAGGTTTATAACTATTCTTTATTACTCTTGTAAAATGAGATATTCTTAATAGCTCTTTGAAAGTTCAGTGATACAGACACTGCACACTTAAATGTGGTATAAAGGTTTTAGTACTGGTATGAAAGTTAGAAAAACATTTGCCCCATATACACATCTCAAAACCTGAAAGAAAATAACTGCACTGCACAATAAAACGTAATAATGCTGAGAACCACATCAACATTTGTGGCAGGAACCTCATTAGCTTCCAGCAGAGCAGGGATTTAAAGAAGCCCTTCCAATACCAGTGATACTATGAACACTCACAAGTGTTCTGGGAAAGATCTGAACTAATTCATGATCAAATATGGACCATCCTGAAGACCCCACAACCCACACCTGCCTCTGTTTGGTCCCCATGGATCAAAGGAGACTAAAACACAGTCCAAAACCACAGAATTTTTTCTTCTCCAAGCAAGTTTCTGCTGTCATATCACTTTTCTGGGACCAGTAGATTAATTATCTTTAGCTCCTGCCTTCTAAAACAAACCAGCTAAGAAACTTTGCTGAAGGCACATTTCTTTTTCAGACTGGAACAAGACAACATACGTTTTTGTACTGTTGGAACATTACATTATTGTTTGTTTAAATCCATGATAAATACTTGGGAAGCATTAAAACAAAAGGGAAAATGTTTATGCTTAGGACATCCAGCAAATAGAAGGTAAATTACCTTCATTTTAAAAATCACAGTTCTGTATTTATCACTTTTTGAAATTTAACTTGGTATAGTTCTGCTGAATTTACATTACCAGAGAAATGATACTGGTCTTTTGTGTTTTAAAGCTTGAGTTACGTCTTAGTTCTATTAAACTCACTCTACGTACGTTGTTTCAAAGGTCAGAGCTGTAATAATACAGCACAGCAGAGGGTCAGGAGGACCAATATCAACTGTTTGTGAAAATGAAGTATTAGCTGCTCACTGATCAGCTCTCCAGAGATATTTCCACATATAGTTATTAATAAAGAGCTTCCTCTGCAGATTTTCTCACATCCTACAGCCAACCAAGGACTTTCAGCCATTGCATTCTACTCATGGCACAACACAGAAACAAAGACATGGCATCTGTTTGATTTACTCCTTGTTATGTGAAATGTCTGATGCTCTTTCCTCCTCCAGGAAAGGTGGGATGCTGTTATTCTAGTTAGTATCAGACATTTCTGTATTTGGTTTACAGAAAATAAACCTGCAATCATAAGCAATCCTCAATCTGCTACCATCTCAAATAGGTGGAAGAATCTTTTAGGAAAAAAGGAAGCAAGACAAACTTCAAGATAATTATCTAAAACCTGTAAACATTTATCTTAATGAAGACAAATATCTGAGTCACATTTTCTGCACTGTTTGACTCCACCAAACTCAGGACAGCTCCCATTTTCCTAAAAGAGTTTTTACAGTCTGGAAACAAAACAATTTTAATTTACAACATCCTCGACCTTCTCCCAGACTGTTTCCTTACTGCCATGGACCCCAAGCTTTGGTTTGCACCAGAGAACTTGTAGCTCCATTTCTTCAGTCCTGGAGTTCCCTGGAGCTGGATCCATTCAGCCTCATATTGGGAGTGATATTCTTAGCACTGTCAGAACAGGGCAATGGAACACAGGGTACTTTCACAGCAGGTGAACCACCAGCACACACTTTGTGGAACATGACAGAAAGGAGAGGTTTCACACAGGGCAGAAGGGTGGCTCCAGGAGGAGAAGACCTAATACTTGGATGCAGTTCAGTTGAACAGCAGAATTATCTGCATCCCTTTCAAGATCCAGCACTACAAACCATGGCAACAAACTGTGACCAACACTTGACAACGAGCAGCAGAATGGACATGAAAATACACAAGTTTGGGGTTATAAAGAACAGTTTACCTGTGTGATATCATCCTGCTGGAAGGCACAGAAATTAAAGTGAAAAAGGCTGTAAGAGGGAAACTAGCAGGAAATGAAACAATAGCAAATATAAGGGATTACCACAAAGAACAGACATCCTTGAGAAAACAATTGAAAGCTAGTAAGTGGGAATTAAGTCATATATTATTCCATATTAAGTTATCAACTGATCTCTGCTAGCCTGCAAAAGCTTATTCTTCCTACAGGAAAATGCATTTTAAAAATCTTCAAGAGTTAGTCTCAAATAGCGAAGTCTGGCAGGGTTTCAGCAAAGGCTTAATAAAAATTTCATAGGTTAAAAAAAGACAGTAATAAAATGCAATGAGCTGAGAAAGCTGAAGAAACACTGACAAATACTTTCATACAGAAACGCACATTTCTGGTACCAAAAGACAGCTGTTATCAAACAGTCAGTATGAAGATACTGATGGCAAATGGGACTGGCAACAACAAGAACTGCCAAGCAGTAAAAATGGGGATGGCCTGTTCAGTCACCAGGACAAACAGGATCAAGTTGCACTCAATATCATGTTGAAAACTACAGCTCACACTATGGAACAACTCACACAGCGGGTCTCCCAGCCAGCCTTGGGATCAAACTAATGGCCACTGCAGAAGCAATGGATAGAAAATGGTTGCAGACAAATATAAACAGCATTTGGCATCTCTGGTAAATGCTAAATACCCAACTGCATTCAAAGTTTAGCAAAAATTTATAGCTATCAACAGATACTTCAAACATATTTAGTAGAAAAAAAGAGAAAGCCCATGGCTGTGGAAATCCAAAAGACTCAACCATTTCTTTACCCTCCTGGAGCTGCTGGACGCTGGGAGCTTTCAGAAATCTGACAGGCATTGAAATATAGATCTGGAATTCATGCTCTTCTTTTTAAATACAGCTGACCTTATGTTTGTAGCTTGGCATTCAAACTATCACACTCACAGAGGTGTTTCCTCATCCTTGGCCTTACTTTAGTGTGTGAAATGTCTGATACTGGATGGGCATTACAGAGACCAGAGCATGTGCCAGAGGGGTGTGCAACACTGAGCACACACTGACCACAGAACTTGGTGTGTTTTCACTGGGCATGTCTGGCTTGGACAGAGTTGAACAGTCTGATTTAAACAGCCCTCATAGTGAGGATTACTTGCTTTTTCATTTTGTCTGCAGTTATGAGGGAAGAGTAAAATATGCTCTCTGTCTGGTTGCAGCAGGGTAAACAAGAAAGCTGTAAAACACTGTAAACCCACTGATTGGACCTGCATTTAATACAGAAGCTTGCCATGGCAGCAGCAGCAAGTTGTTAGGAAGCAGAGAATTAGAAGCACAAATGCTTGAAGTATTCCACTTCCAGAAGAGGTAAAAGTTTTTGAAAATGCAGTTAGGCTCATGGGTCCATTGCCATAGTACTGAGAATTCTACACAGCAAACAACGGGGCTGGACACCAGTGACCTCCTCTGCCAGCTCACAGGCTGCAGCCATACATGTCAGCTATCCCTGAATAATAACACAACTCTTCTCTCAGTGCTTAATTTTTCCAGTTGAAATAAACACCATTTCATAGATATGTGCAAAATTGTAAAACTCCCTCTGTTTTTGTCAGACCAGATTTCCAGCTCTTCACTGAAAGATCATCCTTAACTTGGCCACTGAAGTGATCAGAAGGTATTATTAATGTTCTGAATATTTTGAGTACACTGAGGTAAAAGCTGATGGAGACCCAGTTAAGGAACTGAAGAAACAGCAGGTAAGACCTGTCAACATAATTCTCTATTGAAACAGTTCCTCATGTGATGCTGTGTGGTCCATTCCTCTGCCCAAGGTATGTGAGACTAACAACTCTGCACCAGGATTCCCAGCTGTGGGACCTCCCCACTAAACAGCAAAGACATCCTCTGGTCTGTATATCCTGCATCTGCTCAGCACCACTGATCCCATGTAAATGCCACTGCTGGGAGTCAGTGCTCAGCAATTACAGCTTATCTAAACCACAAGTGCCACATATCAGTATGTGCCTGGTGCTCTAAGGGAAACTTATCTGGAGTTCTTCCTATATCTGCATGTAATTACCTCTGCCTTCCATATCACATTTATTAAATTTATTGTATAACTTTGAAATCAGTCCTTTGGAGACTCCAGAGTTCATTATTCTCATTTCATTTATAAAAATGCACTGATTTTTGAGAATGGGAAATAAAAATTTCTAATTGCATCTAATTAAATACTGGCATGTTATCCTGAGTAAAAGCTCTGCACAATACACTTGGGTCTATAATTCTGTCTCCAATTAACTGTCCTCCTAGACAGGTTGCTGTTTCACTTTTCTGAAACACTGGAATCAGTATCTACTGAAGGGAAATGTGGACTAATTGTCTAAAAGAACAGAAGGACCATGGCTGACTCTTCTAATTTGTCCCGGATCTTAAAGGGGAATTATGAGACAGAAGATATTTTGATAAGGAAAACATATTCATATTTTTGTGCTCAGTTGTTTCCAGTTGCTGTTCCTACAACCATCACAACCCATTAGCTCTGCAGCCTCATGGGCATTGCTCTGTGGTATCTTTTTTGAAGTACTGACTATATCTTAGTCTTAAATATTAAATATTCTTTTTTCTATGTTTGATGAAAAAAAGGTACAGTAATTTCACACACCGGGTTATAAGGCGCAGCTCCGGGGAGCCAGGAAGTCCACGGAATTTGCCCACATATAAGGCACAATTCCCGCCCCCCCCCAACCCCGTGAGCATCCACACACAACAAAGGAACCAATTACTAACAATTGTGGCAGCCATGCTGTCTTGGGTTACAATACAGGATGTGATCAAAGTATCTATAACTCCCTGGAGGAAGGATGGGGGGCACAAAGTTGAGGAACAATGCCCTACTGGTTTCAATGGATAGCCCATTAGCAGAGTATCTCCCACAGAGATAAAGATCACTGCCCCACCTGGTCACAACAGATGGTGATAGAATAGATACTTTGATAACATCCTGTATTGTAACCCAAGACACTTTGTCAGTGTTTGGGGTTTGTTTCTTTGTAGCACTGTATTTTTATCTTAATTTTCCTAGTAAAGAACTGTCATTCCTAATTCCCATATTTTTGCCTGAGAGCCCCTTAATTTCAAAATTATAATA
>VRYO01000100.1:14992407-15035863 GCA_009812075.1 Sialia sialis | reverse complement strand
CTGAAATTACTGTACATTTGTTAAAAATATCAGAATATTTCCTGACCTAAAGTTTGCATTTTGTGGTGGGTGTGAAGGGTGTATATATGCAATCATATTTACGTTTAGGGCCTTTCTATGGATGTATGCCATTCCCAATGCATATCTCTAAAGGGACTGTCACGTGGGTTTCACAGTACCTGTAAGTGAACTTTGTGCCCAAAAAAGGATTATTCAGGTTTTGATGTAGTTAGGTTAGATAACAAATGATATGTAATAATATAAAATCAATTCTCACTTAAGTCTCGCCCTGCAGGTTTTTTTAATTACTATTTCACCAGAATATGGGGGTTAAACACTGACAGCAAGATATTACTCTCATACAGAGATGCTTCCTGAGAGGTGTTTGAGAAGAAATATTAACTACAGCCTATTAAGATAATGACATGCTGAATTACCATTAGGACTGATGAAAACAGTAATTAAACATTACAGCTTGCATGTGTCATCATTACCTTATTTTCTTTACAAAATAACAGATGGTTTTAGGTATCACACAACATGAACAGTTACTAACAGCACTGGTGATAAAATCAGAACACACTCAATGATATCAGTGCCAGCACTTCTAGGATAAGAAATGTATAAACATATCTGGAGTGGAAGGAGGAATAGGTGTAATTTGAGCTTTAGCTAATATCTTGTATTTCTTGTATTTAATCCAGGCAATTACTTTTTGAAGAAAACAGGCTGCATTTTTGCAGTGGCCATTCATCAGAGAAGATGCAAACTGAAACTGCCTCAGGCAAGAAATGAAATATCATGGTAGTGACAGTTTGGTTATTAAGAGAGGTTTCTTCACATTACAGAGCCTTGATATGAACTGATTTGATTCACATTTATCTCCTAGAAGGGTGTACACATAGAAAGAACAATTCTGGGAAGCCCTGTAATGGAGTGCAGCCTTAACCTCTCTAGTGAAACACAACAAATGTCTTTTCAATCTTTATCTATGGTATCACCTTTCTCTTGCAGCTTTAGTACAAATGCAAGGGTTTCTTTTCCTGAGCCAATGCATATACTTAACACTCTGAGAAAGGTTAAAGTGAAATGAAAATTTTGGGTACTTTCTGAAACAGTCAACTCAAATAAGGAACATTCCAGAAAACATGTAAGATAAAATATAAAGTAATAAAACTTTGAAGTGTTTTGCAGTATTTTTTCCTTAGTACTTGAAACAAAATATTTGTTAGGTAGGGCTGTTTTTAAACCAAAAAGCCCCTCTTCAAATTCACTAAAAAATTTAAACTGTCCTTTCTACCAGACAGCTTGTGTTTGTGTTTTTAGGATGATTTTCCTAAAGGATGGGATGTCAGAAGACAGCAGTTTCCAGTAGAATACATCAGTTTGCTTGTATGAATCAAGACACTTGCTGTATGCAAAAGTCATCAACAACACATAAAAATCACAGAAATATTGCTGCAGATTTTCTTGATACTGTTACACCTGCTTTATGTTGCTAAGCAATAAATTGGAATTCTTTGAATTTACAAAAACCAGCATTCCAATGGATTAATTTCTGAGACAAGAACACTAACACAGCACAAGAATCACGGAACTCATTGCTCTAGCGATAACCTAATGACATCCAAGGAGGGTATTCCCTATTGCCTTGCTACAGAAGAGCCTACAGAGCTCTTGAATACTGTAGAACAGAGTAAAACAATCAGCACAATAATAAAAACATGTTCAGCTACGAGGAGTGATATCTCTTGCTGCTGCTGTCAAACTTTCAACATGGTACAATCCAGCTAAGAGAAGCTGCACGCATCAGTGAGAAGTAAAAGGAAAAAGCAAAAATCCAGCATTAATATGCAAGAGGAAAGGAAGTTGATCAGATTTCTGGGTGTAGTAGAGCAAAGGGGAACTGCAGCTCATGGGTCAATAGGCTGAAAATAGTGAAAGAAAAAGAAATCCTCAGGTGAGAGTTCAGCTGGTCTAAGTCAGCGTAGCCCCAGGGAAGTTACGCTCACTTAGGCCCGGTAGGAATCTGGCTCAGCAACCTGAAAAAAAAAGGGAAAAACTGATAAACAAGAGAAGACTGGGATTGAGAAGAAAATTTTATATATATTTTGTTTTCCCCTTCTTCTGGGGAGAGGGAAGAAAATTCTTGCCGATGGAGCTGAAAGGGTGGGAGAACGGACAACTAAGCAAGAAGACAGAAAGCTGGGAACACAAAGCATAGGAAGCAAAAAGAAATTAACATAATGGCAGCATTGCCAGGTGGGAAAGAAAGACATCAAGAATGAAGTGGCAGAGAGAAAAATTATGTGCTTTTAAGGAATTTTACTTCCTATTGAGGTTGTTGCTTCTTGCAAATGCCCATCAGAAGCACTTTAATATTGTTCTTGGTTCATTTTATCTATTCGTTTTTATTCCTCTGACACTGCTAAATACCATTAAGTGTAGATCAAGATTCCTGGAACATACACTTCTGGATCACTGCTACCATTTTTCCACTAGACAGACAATTTTTCGAGGTGTGACAATCTCTTCATCATCACTGCAAGGTGAAAAAGTTCTTTAGTCAATGGGCATTCTTGTAGCAAATATGGAGGGGGAGAATGTGTAAAAAGAAAGAACACCCAGAATAAGATAAAAACCCTTTAACATTTAAAATATAAGTCTCATCAGCTAAAATTATTATTTCTGATAATTGTTTCACATCCACACTGTTATTAAATAAGTACTGTTTACAAGCCTCTACAATATGCATACACAGAACCCTACAGCAAAAATGCATTTATGTACTGTTTGTAGTAATTACCTATACATAGGAGCCTAACTTATCATACCCATTACTATGTGAAGCAAACACCAGATTCCAGACTGAAGACATCCTTTAACTGGTTTTGAAACCCAGTGACTGGAACACTTGTCTAGATAGAACAGCCTTATCTCTGCAATTCATGCACTTAAATCAGTATCCATGGCACCCAGTGTACTTCCAATTATTTCCTTATTTTTAAAACAACCGTGCCTGTATGGGCAGACTACACAACATTTCTGTGTTGTTTAAATGGTTTGTAGCTAACTTGCTGGCCAGTCTTCCATCCATGCAAACTTTTTCAATACAAGATGTACAAATGGCTAGTATTAGATTTGTGTGTTTGCCCTCCCTTATTAAACAGGACATTTCCTAGATTAATCAGCAATAGAGCAATGTTACAAGGCCTGAAAAATACAAAGGTTTTTTAAATTTTCTTTCTTTTTTCTAACATTGAAACCTTGTTAATGCCAACATTCATTTGGAATAGGAAAGCTGCCTTTGTCCAACCAAAACAAGACAGCATCCTGTGATGCAGCTGACTATGCAGAAGACTAATAATCCTTTTCCCTCTTGTTTTGAACACAAATGCTACTCTGAGGCTGAATATGTTTTCCTTATGAAAACACAGTTATTGGCACAGGGCTGTGAAAAGTTCCAGTTTTGAGCTTATACTTCTCATACTCCATAATTCTCATACCAATCAAGTAATGAAAACTGGAATCTTAAAGCTAAGTAATTGCTCTGGGGAGTGTGGAAACTGCAGATAATATACAAGCAATGACAGCAAACGTTATGTGCATCTGTAACTGAACCTCGTTAATAAGCTCGTTAACAAAAACAACAACTCCCAGTTGCAAACTCCTGATCATAAGACTCTGCTATAATACACAAACATGGAAACACAACAGCTCCTCATGCTGCATACATCTATATGCTATATTTATATGGATATATGCAGATAAAAGAATACACCATATACACACACGTTCTAACTACACAGAGACACACAAGTAGGCTTAAGTTTATAAGCAAAGAGTAGGTGCAAATGAACATCCACAGAGAAGGACACTGTGTTATGCTGGACAAACCCTGTGTTTCACTGAAACATACTCACCATTTGCAGAAGATCAGAAGAAACCATCTGCATGCAACACATTGCTGTTGCCAAAGCACAGACAATGGTGGAGATGATATTGAGAGCGCACACACTGAACAACAGGTCCTGTGAAGAGACATCAGCAGAATATCATCTCCTATCTCAGGAACACAAAGGACAGGAAATGCTTGAGGAATTTGATACCAAACACTGTCAACTGCTATCGACTAATATTGTCTCAAATAACTGGATAGAACTCATTTAGCTTGTAATCTTTTACAGGTAGCAATCCACAAAGGCAGCAATTACAGAAACAAACATCTTCCCTTTACCACTTCTCACAACACATTTGCTATTTGATATTTCCTTAGAAATATTGATATTCAAATTTCCTAATTCACTAAAAAGACAAATTACTCTTTCACAGCCGACTCCAAGCTGCAGCTATCACAAGAAAGATACTATGAAAAACACTTCTGATTAAAAATGACATGCAGAAATATTATTGCTTTGAGTAGTTGAAATCTGCAACTTGGGGTTGTGGGTTAAAAAAATTCTAGTATGAAATAGAGACTTATCCTGTGTCAGAAACTCAATGCATCTGAAATATTTTTATACATGAGAGAAAAGCAATGATTACACACCCAGATATTTTACCTTCTACTGATGAATTGAGTGCCTATGGTCATATGGTTGGCTTTTTTTTTAAAAGAAAAACAAGTTTAAAATAGAACACAGAGTATTGGTTTAACAAGTAGAATAAAAGAAAAGAAACATTTGAATTAAAATGGAACATTTTTATAGCAATGATGTCATTAAAATAAAACATTCATCTTTCCTCCAATCACTGGATTTGTATGTACTTTCTCCAGTGTACTTTACAGGCAGTGAAAAGACAAGAAAAGAATTTAGTGTGCTGGCAACATTTCAAAACTACTACAATCCTCATACAGCAACTGCGTGGCTGCTGTGGCTGTTGTGTGCTTAGCTCCCTGAACAGCCAGTAAAAACATTTGAGAACAAGCAGCAGAGAGAACAGATGAAAAGCTAAATCAAAATCGCTAAAATACCATGAGTAAAAAACACTCACTGTGCAAAGAACATTTCACAGGACTAAGTTTAAAAGAGTATTTTATTCACTGCCAGTGCATGAAGTAACTTCTATGCTATAAATCACTTTGTTTTCCCCACCAGTTCTGAAACAAATGATAGAAAGGTGATTTAATCCTGCCCCTGTAATTGCTTGCTCCTCGAGTGACCTTCATTTGAGGATGGAAATGCCAGCCATGGAAACCAGGCAGACAACAAATGGGCCAACAAGTTTTAGTAATTTAAAAACTTACACTGAGCCAGATCTGCTCTTGCTGTAGTGGTCAGTAGGTTTCTGTCTTCTTGGGCAGCCCCTCAGCCAGGGGAATAATGAATCATCAGCATTAACAGCAAAATACTGAAAGGGCCAAACACTGACTCACTTACAGAAGGTGATGCAGAGAACTCGCTCAAAGTCTTACAGACACACTTAGAGCATTCAAATGGAGGTAAACAGGCAAAGTGAACCCTGGAGATTCAATGATTAACAGTGGCAAAAAACGGAGATCCTTTATGTTCTGCTTTCCATATGCAAACCTAGGTAAAGAACACTGAGGTAGAGACAAGATCTTGGATTAAAAAAAGGACAATTTCCTAGCAGGAAGAAACTTCGTTCATTGCTTACTACAGCCATTTAAATACAAAAAACTTAGATAATCTAAGTGCATAACTTAATACCATCTATGCTAAACAATAAAATCAAATTTCTAAATTAAGATGCGAAGTGTTTCCAAGACCCTCACACAACTTTACACATCCCAGGACAGACTTAGCTGTACATTTATATCTCATGATAGATGTTTCTTTGATCTGTTCCTAAAGATCCCACAGCTTCATCCCACTATTCCCATGTTTATTTTTACCATCAGTGTCCTGGTTATGTCCATCCCACAGATAAAACCCATGATTTCTTCCATAGCTCTTGAGAGCAGGCTGTTACACAGCAGACTTTTATACCTTTGAACTCTCTTATCACTCTTGAAGCCTTTTTCACCTTTACTGAATTAACACCATTTTCTCCAATTTTCAACTGAAATCAACTTTCTAGGCCTCTGATCATTCTCATTAATTGAATTTGTTTCACCTCACCTGGGTCCACATTTTTCCTTAAATGCAGAATCCTAAACTGGCACAACTGAAGGCCTTGCAAATGCTGACTCTAGTGTGGGATTATTTCTTGTGCTTTGCAGGCTACACTCATCCTTAACCCCCTGAGACTTTCCTTGGCATACTGGGACAGCTGTGCTGTTTTTTATTCAGCATTAAGGTTTTGATGTAGGGCAGGGATTGCTGGCCACAGGAACAGCAGCCTTTCTCTACACACTCCTTTCCAGGCTAAGCTCACAACAATTCCTGCTCCTGCTCCCTTTTGAAGGTGAAGGTACAACCAGAATATTCCAAATGCAGGGATGCAGAGTTTCATAAAGATCAGTAAAGAGCAGACATCTAGTAGCCAGAAAATGTAAAAAGGCAGTGAAGTCAAGCAAAGAGATGGAAAATATTGTAAGCCTGAAATTTTAACAGAGTAATAACTGAGCAATGATTGTGGAGTCCTCACCATTGCTAGATATTTCTTAAAGCAAGACAGCTTCTTTATTTATTTTGGCTTTTTTATCCTAAAGCCTGTTTCAACTCAAACAGGAATCAAGCCACAACCCAACCTTCTCCTCTGCTCCCAACTTCCCCAAACATTAATCAGCCTCAGGCAATTTACCATTTTCAGGAAATTCACTCCCTGTGCCCTGCAGAAAAAATAATCAGGTAATCCATGACACTCGTTTATTCGGCTGTAGAAAAAAGTGAACAGGAGCTAAAACCCTTCATGCCCAAACACGCTTCCAGAAGGACAGAGAGGTGGTTACAGATGGCAGCTGGAACAAGCAATGACAATTAAGACATCCTTTAGGAGATGTCTGTGAAAAACCACAGTAGCCACAACAGGGCCAGTTGTAACTCCCCACAGCCCCAGCCAGCTACATTCATAGGTGTCTAAAGGAGCAGGAAATCCATACTAAATACAAAATCAGGGAGCCTCAGTAACAGATCTTTAGTTGACATCTACCAGAACACTAATCAGAACACACAACACGTGAATCTCTAGTGGTCTGAAACACAATTCTCCATTCCTCAGAAATGGCTGAACCAATTTTCTCTCAGATGCTGTCTCTGTCTTTTCAAGACAAAAATCTGACTCTTCAGCCTGTTTATATGATAATTAATGCTCTGATAAGTATAATGTACTAGGTAGAACTATTCTTCTACAGATTACATATGCAATTTTCTTCATACACCTTAGCTCACTAATTGCAGAGGACACAAATCTCCTTCAGAGTGGAATCAGAATTGCCTGGAACCATGTCTAGATCAGTCCAGATACACACCCACAGGAGTCAGACAGCACTGAGCCCCTTATTTTCCCAAGCAGGTCCCTCAATGAATCTTAAAAGCGGAACTAAAAACTACTGACAGTAAAAAAAAGGCAAGATTTCATGGTTGCAGTATTTCATTTATATTACAACTTGAACAATTACCAAATTAGTGGTGCCAGCACCTGCATAACTGTTCATCATGCTTTCCCTCCATAATAACAGACACCTTTGACTTATGCTGTGGTCCCAAAGGATACCCTGTGCATTCCCATAGGATACCTGTGCATTCTAAAATCTTCTTCATACTACCATTTGCCATATTCTAACTTAAGGACAGAGCATCTGTTTTTGCTTTTTCCTAATTCAAGGTGTTTTCACTATTATTCTTTTCACACAGTTTTTGTGCTATTGCACCTCAGTTCTTCCTTTACTAGCACAATTTAAAAAATACATAAATATATAAAAATGCATGTTCTACAAATGTGTAGTCCAAAACCCGACAGAACACATTAAAATAGAGGTATTACAAAACCTGAGTATTATTTAAAATCAGAATGTTTAATTCCAATATTTTTTAATATTCTGTATTTTAAAAAAGTAATTTTAAGATATAATTAATTGAGAATATAACGTAAAAAACATACTGCAATATACTCGAAAAGCAATTTGTTCCTAAAACCTGATTTTCTTTGTTTTCCATCAAACTGCTGGGTGACAAGCAGTCAGATGGTATCAAACTGGAATAAGTAAAAAATTGGTGATTGTCACATCGATAACTCAACTGTAGAAACAATGATTTAACAAAGCAATTTAGAACAGCTGTTAGCACATGCAATTACCTGGCAGAAGCAAAGAGATGAGATAGAATCTAAAATGAAAAATGACAGTGGCACAAATCCCATCACTCAGTGATGGGTGCACTGGCAGAGCTGGGTCCTTTATAACCAAAGAACACTCACTCAACTGCATGTGTGCTCACCCTCCTGAAATTCTGTCCTTCAGAATGACATTTGTAACTCTTATCATAGCAAATATAAAGCAAAACTGGAATAGCATCACTTCATTCTAATGGTGGGTTATACCCATAGAGTTCCTTCAGCTTAGACACCAATTTATAACTGAATTTGTCTCTGGTATCAGTTATATTCCAAAACCATGAAGTAAGCTAGACTAAATCAGGAATGTCTGGACATCTTCAAAATTCAGCTCAAATGCAGACTTTGGTAAATATTTAGTCATTCTCTTGCCTCTTTCTATCATAGCAATAAACTGTACTGTAAATGAAGTTACACACATGAACATCAAAGCAGAGAATTTGTTACTCAGTACAGACCATACTGTTCAGGTGAAGCATATTACCTTAAATATTCACACTGCCAAATATTATACAGAAAATTAACCAGCTGTGCTGCTTAAACAGAATTGAGAAACTGTATTTAAACCAGTTTTGCTCTAGAAGGAAACAAAATACATCCATAATTTTATGAGTTCTAGTTGCTCAACAGTATTGAACTGACAGCTCTCTTTACAACACGCTCACATTTTGCTGGCTGAATAGATTATTTTCCTGTGGAAATAAAAGATTTGTAGTCTTTGAGGTTCTTAAGTTCTTGGCACTTAGTCAATTCTGAGAAGCAAGATCAGCTTGCTGATGTGTAAAAAGAACACTGTAAGCAGCAGCCCTGAACACAGGGATTCAACATCCCCAGCGATCAATGGCGAAAAGCCGCTCCACGGCTGCAGCGCTGTGGAGATGATTTGCTTTCTCCGTGATTGACTCCAATTATAGCGCTTCATTTCTTATACTACCGTATCCTGAAAAGAGATAATGAGCAGCAAAGCTTTTTCACCCATGAAATTAGTGTCAATATACCTCTTTTATTCAAGAATTCAAGGACAACAAGCCTTTTAACTCAAAATATAACTTCAGTTGTTCTCACTGGATACATCTGGAAGAACACTGAGAAAAATACCTGCTCTAATACAAGGAAGGCTCAAGAATTAATTCTGAGCCACATGAGTCTCAAACACACGTTGCATTGTAAATGGAGAGACGGTCAACACTTCAAAAATAGAATAAAGTTTTGAAAGTACAGTGTAATTCACTATTTTACTCTATTTTTAAGAAGCACAGTGCACAGCTGCTACTTAAAAATGAACTCAAAAAGGTCTTCTCTGCTTGCACACAAGTTTGCATACCTTCCAAATCAGGTGTCAGCATTAAATTTAGTACTGGGGATAAGATAGAGACTCCTGAAAGGCTAAGGTTTCATAACATAACTGGACAAGGATGGAATAAACAGATCCCAGTCATTCAAAGAGGCACCTTTGCAGCCAAGAGAGATGTTTACAACCATATTCCCTCATTGTCCAAGCTAAGAACAGAAAAAAATATTAAGAAGGAAAAGTAGCTCAGTCTACAAAGCCCACCCTGACCCACCCTTTTTTGGATGGTCTTGGTGATGGAAATACACTCTAAATGTAGGAATATTTTCAGCTGCCTGTAAAGAAGTATGAAACAACCCAGCATTTAAAAATCTGATCTGGAATTATTTATTCTGTGCTGAGCTTTATCCAATTTTAAGTAGCTTATGAAGCCTTTCAGGTAAGTCATTCAGTAAAATTAATAATATTGCATTTAGTCTTACAGCAAATGTGAGGAATGGCTGTTCTCATAACTCTAAAGAACATGTTAGGAGCCATCCTCCTCTGTTTTCCAAGTGGAAGAATCTTCTTCTGAATGAAAAAAAGTTAAACATATGAGTAGACTTGGTCATCAGGAAACAGTAACAATAAATCTGGACTCAGAGGAGAGGAAAGGAATGAAAGTATTCACACAGAAGACTGCAAGAGCCGAGCTACATAAATCTCTAATAGAGATACCTAACTAATAAAGGGAATCAGAAACCTGAAAGAGCCATTTACCATTTACTATTTATATTGTACTTGAACTTTAGCAGCTCCAAACCAAATATTTATGCTGGAGACAGAGGAGGGAATCAGCTTCTCTCACTGGCTAATAGTCACAAAAGCATTCTACAGATGCACCTTCAGTAAAGTAGGAAGCAATCATGTAAATAGCAAATCTATAAATTCACATACAGGTCTGCAAGTATTCTGGACTGTGTAAGCTGCTAAAAGTAATTAAAAATATTCAATGGGATCGTTAATAAACACAAACAGCATAAAATTCTCTTCTTGCATGTCAGTATCAGACAGCAATTATGCATTACAAAATAATTCAAACTTCTAAGTACCTAACTTCATCCTCTCAAAATTTTGCATGTGCATCTTAAATAAATTCAGAATACTCTGAGTTTGAAAGAATACATAATTTTCACCGATTAAAGATGTCAGGAAAATTCAGCCTTTGTAGTTTAATCAACATTTCAAGAAAAACTCAGTTTCTTAGAAATTCATCCACAAACCAACACACTTCCTGTGGGAAAACAGATTAAATTGATGATATTGAAACCACATCTTAGATCTGTCCCATCTGGCCATCATCTCATTTTGGACATCTGATTCTTCATAAACCTCTTAAACAGTTTTAACTAATTTTGTAAATAGGTAGCATTTGCTTGTACCTTCATTTGGCTGTAATTAAGTGCGTAACTTCCTAATATAGGATAAAGTTGTTCTAGAAGTGTGGTTATTGTAAAAAAACCCAAGATACTGGGATACTGCCATCCTTTAGAAGCACAAATTATTGACCCCGAGAAAAACAAGGAAACTTATTTTCAGGGGTTGTTTAGGAGCTATTAATGCAGGAAACAATAAAAAACCCCCCACATTTTCTAGTGAAATACAGAAACCAGGAAGTCCCTCCATTGTAAAACAGGGCAGATGGATCACACTTGGGTGCCTGCAGATGTCAATGGCAGTTCATCACATCATGCAACTGCTATTTTTACTGAGGTGTGCAGACAAGACTACAAGTATGGTATCTTATAAATATAATTCTAATCCTACCAATTCACCACCCTTGAGTGGGCAGAGACCCCATTACAACAGTGAAATGGCACAGTACTTTTGTCCATTTTTTGCTCTAACATATAATTTTGTGCTGAAATCCCACTATTCAACTAATCTCAGAATCAGCACTTACATATCAAGTCAGCATTTGCAATCAATACTTGTATCTATAAATGTGCATATGTGGGACCATACTTACTGCAGTGATAGTTCCTTTGTCCCCATTGAAATCTTTGAGTAGTTTATTCGAGGCTCCTGCCTCCTCAAACAGTGCACAATTGAGTTTTCGGTAGTGAAACATCTGTTTCTTCAAAATCACATGGTAGTTCTTAATTGTAATTAAAGAGGGTGAGCCTTGTCACTGTCAGCTGTTACCTTATGAGCTGTAACTGTTTTTCTTATGGGCTTAATAGAATGCTGTTCTTAAACTTACAGCCAGGAATCAGAGGTAAGCCAAATAGAAAGCAAATGTAGAATTAAAATTGAAAAATACGTAAAAAGAAACTTTCTGAAAAATTTATTTTCCTAACTACCCTTTCTTAGATGGAAAGTTCTGAACATAATTAAAATTGCACTCAGACTATACTCATGGGAACTCGTGTGTTTAAACCCATTTTCTTGTAGTGTAAGTTGATATGTCAACTCCCTTTATAAATTATTGAGTTATATCTTAGAAGAAATTAAATTTTGTGCTTGTATTCCAACTGCTGTGCACCGGTTAGAATCCTTGTCTTGGTTTTCAGCATATGTTGCTTCTACTCATGTCATATGCTGACAATATTCTCCAAAGATAAACAGTTGTTTTCCCTCTCATTAAAGTTTACCTCACTGACATATTTTCAGGAAGAAAACATATGCTCCCTCCATCTTTATTTCTATGGAATTAGCAAGTCCGTTTTTCCTGAATGACAGGTTCATGCTTCTGCATCTGTCATACTTAGAGGAATGCCCTTCTCAGAAGTTACCTTCTTGTGATACATTTCACTGAATATTGTTGTGTTTTGACCAGCAATGTCAAATTGTTGCTCTTTTCCACTTACTAAAGTCCTGCTACCCAGTAGGTTTTTGCTCTGTTACCTTTATCATGCTCTTAAAACCTGGGGCAGAGTTCTTACCTAATTTTAGGGCCATAAAAAATATTTTAACTTCTACCTCATCCTTATTTACTTGGTGGTAGCTTTTTTGCTTTTTCTTAACAATGCTAAAGATCATTTAGATATTTACCACATACTTTGTACAGGATTTCTACACATTCTGAATTTTAAAATACATCTTCAAATATTAATAAAACTTTTATAGCTTTCTCAGGACCCACCCTATAATCTACCTCCCTAAGATCCTCCTCGTAATGAATTTCTCCACTTTACTCCATTCTTTCTATTAGTTTTATTTAAATACATACTTTGAAATTGGGAGTCACAGATGCAGAGTTCTGCTAATCATGAATCAATATCTGCCTCTCAGCATAGGAGAAGTTCTTTCATTGATTCCTTATTATTTTTCAAAACAACAGCATCAATGCCTCCCCATTTGGTGATAATGAAGTGAAGCAATGATGGGAGCAATTACACTGAGCTCTTACTCACTTACACAATACTCCTAGTGCTTGTTCTCTATTTTTCATCTGGGTAGTTGTAGCACAAAATGCTACAAGATTTAAGCTTCTTACAATGCTGCAGGGCAATTTATAAGATCATTTCCAGCAGTACCCATGAAGAACACTCACTCTTCTCTCCCAAAGTAACATTGCTGCCTTCATGGTGGCAGCACATCACCAAATACCTCTGCAAATCACTCTGCAGTACTTTGTGCTTCTTTGCAGTTTATCACAGCATCAATAAACACCACCTTGTAACAGCAAAATGAAAGATACCTGTTCTTGCACCTTCCAGATTCAGTCATAGCCAGTTTTAACTTCTGTTTCTTGAGTAATCTTTAAAAAAACAGTCACACACACAAATGCTGACTTTGTGATGAAGATGTTTTTGCAAGTAAAGGCGCAGGAAGGCAGAAAAGAGCAGCTGCTGCTCCCTTCATCACACACTCTGTCTTGCTAAGTTAAAACTGCAATAAACAGTTAATTGTTTCCTAACACACCTTTAGGGTCAGCCTCACTGCATTGCACTCCTGCAGAGGGTTCAGTTTCAGTGTTTCTCCCAGGTTACTGCAGCCTGATGTTTGGTGCTGCATTTCACAGCAAACACAGACACCGTCACTGTCGAATTTAATCTGCGGGAAAAGAAAAGGTCAGAAAAAGTATAAATCAACACACTTCCCAAAAAATGGTATTTACAGTTACAGTAATGACTACTAAATGCAAAATTAAAATCTCTGTGCAGAACCCTTGGAGAAGAATGTTTTCCATCGGTTAATAGAAATTATAAAACCAGGTGAAATACAGAAAGAGGATTCAATGTCAAAGAGTGTTACCTTTTATGCCTCTTTTTGAAAAAAAATTGCTTTCCAGGGGCAAATGAAACTAGAGTAACTCAACTGAATAAACACAAAATCATACCCAATGTGGGAAAACCAAAAATAACAGAAAAAGGTCAGCAAATACATGAAGGACTCATGATCACAAATCAGTCCTTTATTCCCCAAAGTAAAGATGGAAGCACAGAGTTCTAAAATCTGAATCACCCTGTTACTTACTCTTTTGCATTAAAAAACTCCCAAAATTTCTGGACACAAATCCACAAAAAAAATTCCTAATTCAAAAACACATTTTCTATTTTTAATTCAAATTCTCCCTAGGATGTTGCCAATTTCCTGAACAAGAACAGGCACCAGCATTCCTTGTGGAATTACCCTGCACAGCCTTATCCATAGAATCATTTCAGAAGATTATTTACTTACTTCTTACACCTCAAAGAATGCTTAAATTTTTCATATGATCTTAAAAGCTATATGTTTAAATATATGTATTTTTAGTACTACTTTTATCAGGCTTATGTAGCACTCTCTTCTTATATGCTGGTGACTAGGACAGCAGATGGAAGAGCAAAACTAAGGGTCAATTACAAGAACATAATAAACTTCTCCAGATGAGGTACAGATGACTGAATGCTTGCTTACTGCGATGAAAGCATGCTCAGGGCAGGAGCTATCTCAGGGGACTTCAGCTCCTGGGACTCCAGATTGCCCTCTAGCCAGCACAATTTGTAAAAGGCTTTAGAAAAAATTGGGTATGTAAATTACACCATTTCCCATATTCTCCAAGGTAACACTGGAAGTAATTGTCTGTGGCAACTCAGAGCCTGGTCATGCCCTATGCCATAGACACTGCAAAGAAATAAAGAAGAAACACAGTTTACTCACCTCTAAGATAGTCGTGGGTTTTACTTCTCATTAGCATACAATTTAACTACAAAGCAGCTTGAACAATTTCAGACCAGCTCTTTCCCAATTCTTGTAATATTTTAACACTTCTTTTAAAAATTGAAAGATCTGAATAAAACCCAGCTAAAAGGTTTATGATCAGCTGACCTCAGCTCATCAAGTCGATGTAAAATTGAAGCACCGAATGCCACTGGGGAAGCCTTGCTCCCAAAACTCTCTGGAAAAGGTTCAGTGATTGAGAAATGCTGCTGAGGAAGTTTGGAACTTACACTCTGAGTTTAGAGCTGTGCCAAGGCCAGGGGCCAGAAGGCTACACCTGGCAAATCAATATAGGCTTCAGCTGCTAGAAAGCTTTTGTGATGAGGAAAATGGACTTCAGACAAAGCTTTCTGCTGCAACATCATCTATTCCGATTCTTTCTGGCCATGTTTAATAAAGGACAGGCACTGACTCATGCCATGTATCCATTTCAAATGTGAAATACAGATCCCAGGGCCACATGTAATGAACAGGTGTCACAAGGATAAGGCTCAAAAGGCTGGCTCAAGATTCCTCATTTATGAGAGATTCTCAATTCATACTGAACGTTGTTCCATAACTTTGTACTGCCCAGTAGCTCTTCTTTTAATTTAATACTTAAAATTAGTTAAAAACTAATTGTTTACATGACAGTTCTTGCAAAACACAGGGCCATGTTAAGAATCACAGCATATTCAAAACCACCCAAAATTCACTACCAGATTAGAAGCATATGATTTTATGAGAATTTTTATCAATGTGCCTAGTTGTGCACCTTTTCCTTCCATGCTCATGAACCCATTAAAACCCAAGTTTCATATAGCAGAGAATTAAAAGAGTAAGGACCTTCCAGATTTATTACAAATACTTGCAC
The DNA here is from genome assembly GCA_009812075.1 of Sialia sialis. Lineage (NCBI taxonomy): Eukaryota > Metazoa > Chordata > Aves > Passeriformes > Turdidae > Sialia > Sialia sialis. The sequence continues at coordinate 15,020,294 of VRYO01000100.1, read as the reverse complement.
ACACTCTGACAGGCCTTATATTACTTTTTTCATCTGTACCAATTCACCAAATTCTGTCAATGGTGCTGAAAAGAAGCTTGTTTGCTTGTTTGGCTGCTAAGTGCACACACATTCTCCCCTAACAAGGCAAAATCAGGAATTAGCTAAAACCATTACTTTGCATTCTACTATCTCCTTAATACAAATGTAAGTCTTCTACTAAAAGTAATAATAGATGTTACTTCATCTTCTTCTAAAATAACCTACAGGATTTTTTATAAGGAACATAAAACAGGGAAGGAAAAAATTCAAAATTAAGTATGAGAGTTCCAAAGTTGGTAACAAGGCAGTGAAGTACAAGAAAGCTCCACTGGTATACTTAGGGAAAGGAATATATTTATACTTCAGTCAATTCTAGTACCTTATGCAGAGGGAAAGACAAGAGGATCCAGTAAGGATAAAGTTGCATTGTAGGGAAATACCAAGATTAAAAACCAAGAGATGAATAAGAACAAAACAGAGTATATTCTTTTTCCTGGAATTTTAAAAATTGTTTTTCCATATGCATAGATCTGAGTTTAGCTCACCCCAGTTCTGGGTCTGGGCTGTGCCATTCAGATCTTTGTGAACCTGCACTGCTTCACATCTCCTTGCTATGTCCATCCAGCTAAAGATAATTCAGGGGAAAGAACAGTCTTCTTTTATGTATTGCTGTAACCACTGGCCAATTTCAACTGTACAACTAAAAATTCTAAGTAACCTTTCAATAGAGAGATTGACACTATCGCTACTTTTCTGAATAATAATCATCTGCAAATTGAATTTAAATGACAGCATTTATTTTCTAAATGAATAAGTGACTTACAAGACAGGTAAATTCAATAAAAACAAATATAGATGAAGAAATAAAATGTATTCTGTCTTGTGCAGTAATGGAGCATAAATTAAAATACATTAATTGCTCTACCCATATATTTTAAGAAAGATTTTTAGAGAACTATTATTTGAAAAAGAAATTCCTATACAGAAATGTTTCTCCTATACACATTTTTGAACAGCTTGAGTGTGTAACTTCTCTGCACACAATTGACTCTCACTGATTTAATGCAGTAGCTCCTGGATCTGCTCTAGCCAAACCTGTGGGTTTTGGCTACAGAATCTGCAGCTAATTATGGGGAAAAAATTCCAATTAATTTTTCATAACAAGGCGTTAAGGCTACTGCCCTTTTTTCTCCTCACTGTTGTATGTTGCTAAGCTGCAGGATAAAGGCACAAATACCAACTTCACAAATGACATATTCAAAATGCTAACATATGGCAAACACATTTAATGTATTCACACAAAAATATATATTATGGAATCTACAATAAATCTCCAGTGTTTAATGCAAAATAAGACCACTGTGTCTTGTTCTTTTTCTTCAAATAACAAGACTACATGTGAAACACTGCTGAATTTAAACTCCAAAATACAGTAGATACTATTATCACTATTAATGCCATGCACTCACCATGAATGAGTCTGACAGAAATACCAGAACTAAAACAGAATTTCTTTTGAATTTGACTTTTTTACTATACTGTGCTTGGAAATTTACTGGTTCAGTTACATGGGATGTTAACTGTATTTCAAACCACATGTCTGCAAGGGCTGGATTTTGACTCCTAGAGCTGCATCCCCGGAGAGTACATTTGTATCCTAGGAGGCAAGTCAAGGATTTAGATTTGATAATGTACACCAGTCACATAGTGTGGGATTGCACAGATCTACAGCACTAAAGAGAGCCATCTAAGGAATTAAAATTAAATATACACTTGGAACAAGCTGTTAAGAAACTAGGATTTTTCCTTTTTGAGTGAAAAATGGCAATAAAGTAATTAAATATGCTCAGCATAGTACATCACCACCTTCTGAGTCAAATCCTGTGCTTAATCATAAAGCAGTGCTGTTCACTACAGCACATCCCTCCCAGAGGGTGGTCTATGAGAACAGAACTCTAGAATTCCACATATATGAGCCCTGCAACATGGCAATGCAATATATTCAAGTGTAAGTCCCCAGCCTAACTGACATGGGATTTTGAGCAAGGAAAGCCTAATGAACGAGGGCTGGGTAGAAGAAACTGTTGCTTTTTTGGTTTTTTTGAAACCATTACAATATGATAAACAACCACAATGAAATAAACTTGCCCTTACAGAGTACAACACACTGAGGCAAAGCCACTTGGCATTTCATCATGCTCTGAAAATAGAAACTACAGTTTGAACACTTATTATTTAAACTCAAACATTTCAGTCATGAGTTTACTTCTGTAGACATCTTTACAAGCTGAAGTCAGAAAAGGTGTTAGAATTCAATGTACTTTTTTCCTGAGATAAAAACACAAAGGATTTAGGTAAATTGTACCTTATAATTTAGAGCATGCCACATCATGGTATTATTTTGTATTTTATTTAACAAAAGTGGTATTAATTTACTTTGGAAATTAAAAAGAAAAAATAACTCAGGTTGCCATACAAAAAATATTAGCATACACATACCAAAACATTCCTATTGTGAAATCCACTGCCTGGACAAGTACTGGATGCAAGAAATCCTGATCCTGCTGACATCATATGGTAACCAGCACACTGCTCTGATGTGCCCTGTATTCCACCTATTCTGCTCCAGCATCATTCTTACCATGACAGTAAGAAGTCAATCCTTATGATATTTAAAGTTACTTTTTGAGGTGGCAAAACATTAAATACATTAACACTTTAACACAAACTTTTCCCAAAATATTTTTTCACGTTGTTACACATATGTATAGATTGCTCTACTAAGTATCTACTGCTTTGGAAATTAGAGGAATGTGTATATAAAACCCTAATAGATGAAAAATAGAATCCTTGCCCTTGGTAAGAAGTTTTCCATCACTCACCAACTGACATCCTTCCAGGGACTTCACCAGCTGAGCATTCTGACAGGAGAGAATGGACCCGGCCAAGTTCAGCATCACACACACTGCAGAGAGTAGCATGAAAAAGGTGATCTGGAAAAAAAACAAGCACCCTGTTATTACTCACTTCAAGAGGCAAACAAGGAAAAAATCTAATTTAGATGTTCAAGAACTTCCAGCCTGTCACACAATTACATGGATGGCAACTTTGTATGTATTTTAAAGGGAGCAGGGTACCTAATCTGACAGCTTTCTCAGTCTTGCGCTGTAAGAGAAAGCTACATCAAAACTAGACATGACTATTATATGTTTTCCTCCAGCCATTTCAAAATAATCCATTTATCTACCACTTTTATCACACACTCTGAAAATTTAATGGGTTTTATTACCAAACATTACGAAAAAGTAAAAAAAAAACCTTTTATTATAAACAGATGTAGTCTTTAAACGATTTAAATCCTTTGATGGGGATACGGGTATCTTAAACAGAAAAAGTATTTATGAATATCATATATCACAAGCGCCTACAAGTTGGGAAAAAAGAGTGAATAAAATTCTGGATATGTATAACTACTTGGTTTTTAAACAACCATTATCATTTAAGCAGCATCCTCCATCTCAGCTACTCATGATATAGTTACTCCTTTTTTCTTGTCTCAAAATGTGACAAAACATTCATCATCCTGGTTCCATCAGTTTAATTATAATTTTATTGCTTTAAATTTAAAAAAACCTGGTCCAGTCAGGGCAGACAAATCTCAACACATAGGGAGTGGCATAAGCAGTAAGAGGCAAGAACAAATGTGTGCCTGATGCGTGGCCACCTCAAATATTCAGTGTTGACATTGCTATAACTCAACAGGAATGAGTGTATTCTATGAAATTAGTAAGAAATTCTGTGCACCTCTTTTCCATAAGCCTGCTCACAGTTTACAGCCCTTCACTGTTCTAACAAGATGTTATCTTTTGTCAGTGCATGTGCTAGAAATATTTTTGACAAGCTTAGATCCAAAATGGCTGTGTATTTTTTTCTAGTGCATTTGGACAAAACCCCCTGTAACCTCCACAGTATTAAGCAAAGGACAGAAGCTGTGTTACATCTTTTAGTTGCCAGCTTCAGATTCTCCCAAGCATCACAGCTGACAACAAGGGCTGTAACCCACACCAGGTTTATCTGTCTTTGCAGTACTTTCTCCATATCAGCATTCATTAATGAAGAAACCTCTATTGGTGTTTCCAAGGTAACCTCTTCCTCTTGTCACTGGCAAAGACAAAAGGGAAGGACCCAGCACTGTCAAAATAATGAAACCGGCTCTCAGAATCCCTGTTCATCTCGGAGGGTCTAAGTATCACATTCTGTTTAGGAGTTGCATTTCAAAGTGGCACCCACCACATGATAGTACTGAAATTCTCTGCCACACTTCGCATTTTTGCTATTTTATGCCTTGCTTCTTAATGTCCCAGGCAAGGAACTACTTAACCTGGACATGGAGCTAAAGGGGGAAATTCATGTCCTTTGCAAGTCTAGAAACTACCTTGCCTCTTGTTGAGCACAAAGATCCTAAAAAAAGGAATTGAAGAATTTCCAATCTCCTTCCTCAATGCTTCTCAGCTAAATATCAAAAAAGTCTTTCTACTGATGGAGTAGGACACACTTGGTTGGTACTCTTATCACAACTTCAAAGGTAAAGTTTAACGCCATGCTTGAAGCCACAACAGAGAAAAGGAGGCACAAAAGCATCAACTACCACATTTACAGACATTAAAAAGCATGTTCAGCATGCTTAATTTTTTAATCACAAATCAGTCTTTTCTAACACTTGCACAGGTGCAGCAGTAAAAATAAACACATCTGCAGCCCTTTGAAAGAGTGGCCATTGTGGATTATGATGGAGACCCAACATTACACTATGAAACACTGTAGGTGAAGTTAGATATACGTTATTTATTAAGTCAAGTATACTTGATTTCCACATTAAAATTTTCCTCAGAAAAAGGGCTACCAAATATTTGCTCTGAGAGCTCAGTGTGACATACTTGAAGGAACAGTATGAAACTATAATAAAAGAATATAAGATGCAGTCAATCCAATGATCAAGGGCAAAAACTTGCACTGAAATAAATACAGAATTGTCAGATATTGAAGAGCTATGACATCTTAATGCTAGATTTAAAACTACAATATTATGTTCTTTGCCTTTCTAGTTACGACATATAAACAAGCTAAAATATTCCTAAAAATCAGCAAGAAGCATTAATGCCACTAAGCTCCAAAAGTCACCAAGAACTAATACATGAACAAACAGCAAAGCCAATGGATTTATTATGACATGGTGGCAGCAGAACTAATTGGAGAAGTCAAAGCTTATATTCCATACAAAGAACTCTCTGGAAGAAATGTAAATAGGACTTTCTATGTAGATGTTGTCCTAAACTAATTCTACAAAACTAAATAGTTAGGATGCAATGATTTAAAATTATATAACAACTCACCCTGAGAGATGTGATCATGCACATGGACCCACACAAGGCTCTCTCTTTTTATTCAATTTCTGGGAACTACTTTATGTATAAGTATGCAGAGTGTATCAAGACTAAATTTGTATCTTTGCAGTCCCGACAGACCACACCACACATCTGCACAGAATGAAAATATCAGTACCCCTCATGCTTTGCAAGGGAAAGTCCAGAAAAAGCCCTTCTGTACTGAATGAAAAAAAAAAACAAAAACACCAAAAACACCAAAAACTTAAACACTAACAGGTTTTATTATCTTTCCATTACAAAGGAAGTTGTTTGTGGTTCCCTCTTGAGTATGATTTGACCTTTTAGAAAATTATTAGTATTCTCAGATTATTTGTGAATACATTTTCCTTCACATTTCTTAAATGTTGATACAACCATACACTTGTCTTCACAATGACCCAAAGTAGATCATCTTAATTTTATGGACACCACCAAAAAATCAAAGGGATTTACAGAAGCTGATATATTCTCCACCCTCCATTCTTTTTCACCACTTTCATTTTTGCCTCTTAACATTTCTCTTTTCTTCCCAACTGACCTGAAATAATTTATTCTCTTTTGTTTTTACCATAAGCTTTGGACTTCCTTTCATCTTTCCCAAAGGCACTGTTAAAACTGCATTACCTGAAAACTCAAAAACTTTAATCCTTGAGACAGCTGGCTCAAAGCACCTTCTTGCCCTTACTGTGTTTTTCAAAATTTGTTCTTGAATTGATAGAACTGAAGTTTGTGACTTGCAACAGAAGACATTAACATTAATTAATTAACATTAATTTAGATTTTCTGTCCATATACAGCTTTCTACCAAAACAATGCAGTGAGAGCAGCTCTGAGAAGGAGTCTTGGGGGTGTTGGTGGATGAGAAGCTGTCCCTGCCCACAGACAGAGGGTGGAACAAGGTGACCTCTCTCCCAACCCAACCCATTCTCCGATTTTATGACTTTCACAAATTTGTATTAAACCCTGATTTGCCAATACTTTTGATAGGGATTCTTTAAGTGACCCAAACCAGCAACTCACTACTGCATCAAGAACACAGTGAAAAGGAAAAGCACATTATAGTTTGAAGAAATACTACTACAAGGATGAAGAAGTTTTTACATGCAAAATAACTAGAGTCCTCCAAAAGATATGCAAATATTATATCGCATGAAACCATATTTCTGAAAGCAGCATTTTATTCCATTCCTCATACTTTCAGTTTGTAGATGTACATGAAACAGGATTGCTTTTTCATTGCTGCATTTCAACCACTACTTCCCTGGGTGGTTTACAGCAGTTTGATAATCAAGACATGAACACTTAGACAAAATGTTAATTACCCTCTGTGCTATGAAACATGACTCAGCTCTCCTGTGCAGGATACTTTGAATAAAACCAGCCATTGTCATGGTAAACTGGATTCTTATAGCTGCCAATCCTCTGTACCTATAATACTGTGTCTACGTGTTTGTTCCTGTTAATTCCTGTCCTGCAGCTCCTGAAAGGTCAGAGAATATCTTTAAATGAACTTTGGTTTACACTGAAATCATTTGCAGGAAGCATTTTTTTAGAGACACTGTAGTTTGACACAAGGTACTAGAGTCTTCTTTCCAATTCCATTAAATACGTGTGGGTATAGTCAATGGGATATAAATATATTTCTTTTAACACATGTATTTCTCATTTGTGAAGCAGTAAGAATAGCCAGAGGTAAATGCGTTTGTCTCTGTAAATCACTGCATAAGTAGATTAAAAACTTGCCCCAAGGTATTCTGCCCACAGAACTTTGTCTTACATGAACTGCAGACAGTAACATTTATCGTTATTTGTGCTACAGAATTTATAGTTTCCCTGACAGAAGTGCAGAAGGTTGATCACCACAAACAAACCTGACAATTTATCACCACCAAGAGCTCTGAAGCAGTGAGATCAGCAACTGTGCCAGGACTAAGGTAATGTAAGATTATCTGGGGTACAGCCAGAAGTTACCTGTTGGATCAGCCAGGTGCTGAATGCTCATTACATACTATAGGTTTAAATAGATAAAACATATAATTTTTAAAGGAGCCCATTTAAAACACTTACTGAACAGAAATGGCACTCAAACCAACACTCTTGACTCATGGTTTGCAAGTGTACAAGAAACACCAAAATTTATCTTCCCATTATTTGCCTCATAATAGATTTCTTTTTCACCATTTCTCAGTGCTTGCCAAGAAGAGACAGGATAAAAAGCGTAGGCATTTCAGATCTGTTTAATTCAGTATTCCATTTCGTTTGCCTAAATTAAAATAAAGATTTAAACAAAAATATTTTCTCTAGGTCTAAAGCTATGTTCTATATTACATAGACAGAAATATTCCTTGTATGTGACAGAGCATCAGGCTAAAATATTTCAATGTTTTTAAGTTAAGAAGCATAAATTATATCCTGTTTTATCCTAAATTATAACAGCCTGTCCAATTCCAGTCATTATTAAATTACATTTTCTCCAGATTAAATTCCTTTTGACTCCAATGAGGCTATCTAACTTCGTAAAGGAAAGCTAAAACCTCAGTATAAATATTGAAATCCATGCAACTATTTCTAGTTTCAAAGCTATATAGTACAGATGAAAACTTCTGAACTTGAACTTGGTGTATGTGACCCCATTATGGCCCCATTACTGACCCTATTATGGCCCTATTAATTTTTTTTCATTCAGATAGATCTTGGAATTTAATTAATTTAATATTTGTAACTTGCTTGTATCTTCATTTCTATATTTTTATTAAAATATTCTGCAGAAAATTTTAACTCCAAATATGATTCTGTATAAGATTATAAACAATGTTACTGGTTTTTATTTACATGAAAAAATGATGCCTCCCTCTGAATAGCAATCATCTTCCAGCAAGAGTCAGCACGCTGTACCTTTGGAGAATTGTGTGAATGTTGGTAAAACCCTGTGTGCAACAGAGACAGGCACTGGGTGTTTGCAGCAGGATTTGCACAAAGTAACACCTATTTAAAGGCCAGAAGAAGCAGTCTGGTTTCCTCCTTTTTCACTGTGCAGCAAACAACAACAACATCAATCAAGTGAGGGATTTGGTAATTGCTGCCAAGGCTTTTCAAGAACCCTTGAATCCAAAATGCAACCTTGGCTCTGCGTACAGGAGTGGCACACAAATGCAAAGATGCATTTATATTAAAAAATTCCTGCTAATGTATCATAATAAGAGGTATTCAATACCTCCAAGAAATTCCCTGTCAGTAGAAGTACTGGCCATACAGATAATTTCCTCAAGAGTGATCAGATTAAAAGACTGAGACAGCAGTGAGTGCAGCATTGTCATATTTTACACACAGCAATAGGTTCTTGTTGTTTCTGTAATGCTCTGTTACAGCTCTAGTAACTACACTTTTATTTATTTTTTATTTATTGTAATAATTTTAGGAAAGTGTAAGAGAGGGGCTGATTTAGTAATAAAGACCTTCTGCTCTCAGTCCAGAAACATTAACCAGAAATTTGTCACAAGTAGATATTTCAGCATCTACTAATTTACTGCTCTTTTGATTCCAATTAACTCTTTTACCATCTACACCTTCCTGAATTACAGAATATTCTGACTTGGAAGGGACCCAAATGGACCATCATGTGGCCTTCAGACTACTGCCCTCTGAAAGAGAAACAAGAGGAGCTATACACTCTTTTTCTTTCAGATAAAATTCAAGCTATCTCCTGCAGTATTCAAATAATGCAGCACACTTCTAACAGTATTTGTAACAAAAAAAAGTTTGCAGGTAATTTGTTTCATAGCAGAGAACAAGCCTGAAGTTTTATTTAATAATCTGTTAAAAGGACAATGGGGAGTAGCCACCTGATATGTTAAAGAGACTCATTCAAAGTTTGCTACATGGAAATAAACACTGAAAGGAATCCTTCAATGATCTGCATCTAATACTGCAACAAAACTAATCATATAATCTTTACTGTATGTGCAGCCAGTCAAAAGAAGTAATTTGGATGATTTTTTAAAATAGTAATTTTATTGTCTGATTTTCATCACTGACATTTCCACTTATGCATCATTGGTCCCCTACATAAAAAACCCATGCATGTGAAATTTAACTTAGTGTTATTTTGAAAGAGAAAGAAACCAAACAGCACTAACTCATTTTAATGCTACTCAAAATGCTGTCAATTTGAAATGCTTCAAAAACAACTGCTTCAGCTGTACAGTCAGGTGAAAAAAGAGGAGTTCATGCACAGTGTGATAATAAAAACTTCAAATGTAATGCTTTCTGAATAGAATTTTGACTACATAAGCCAGATCTAAAATATGCAACTACCCCAGCCATTTTAGTTTAATTTTCCTTCCAACATACTCTCCAAGGAAGTAAAAACTGAAACTTAAAAAAAATTAACAAATAAGACACTGTGTCTCAAAAATGTTCCACAACGACAGAACAGGAAAAGAAAGCTGATGTTTAGGGACATTAGGAAAGACAGCATTTTTCTAAATTAACTTTGTATACAACAATCTATATGTAAACGAAACAGATAAATAAAAATGAATACACTTTTTTCAACAATGTGAGTAGTCTAATAACTTTTAAGAAAATCAACATAAGGCTGAATTTATACCCCCATTGCAACTGCTTAATGTGTTTCATCCACCTGAACAATGAATTACTTTTTGCAAGTGTCACATTGCAGGAAGGATGCACCTCCATGCACATGTCAGTGAAATGCTACTCCATGTAAATTAACCTTCCATAACATCTGTAGCAGGATTCCCTGAGGAAATAAAGGCTCGTGTCATCCTGCTGACAAGGACAGGCATCAAAAGCTCTGCGAGCAGCCCTTCCTGGCAGAAGCATAATGAGACAGAAGCAGGATATAAAGGTCACATACACAGATATTTTGCATCTGTCTTTCCCAACATATTAATAGCAATTAACTACTCACTTGCAATTATTCTCATTAATTAACAACTGCGTGGTTTCTCTGAGCCCTCGCGCACCAGAACTCTGACTTTCATTCCTGAGCAGGAAAAATCTGCCAGGTGAGCAGAGCCAGGAGCCACAGCTGCTGATCTCCAGCAAGAGCACACGAGCATCTTCAGTATCAGTTTCTGAGGCAAGGCTGCAACGTGGACAGCAGCTCTTTCCAATTACATTGGAATGTAAACTCACTATAGTTTTGGCCATTTCAAGAAAAATTGTACACACATCTCCAAGAAAGACTCACGTGAATAATTTGATGGAGAATCCATGAGCAAATGAACTTCAAGATTTCAAAGATCTCTCCTCATATAACTGAAGTAGAACTTAATCCATAATGCTTTTGGAGGATTTATAGTATCTGTAGTAAGGAAACCTAAACACTCAATCACACACATCTAGCTCAGGATCTAAACTGTGATTTACCTGGGAAATAAATCCCAAAGTATTTTTCTTCAACAAGCAGGATAATTAGATTCTCTTTGGGTAACAGTATATTTCCTTCCATCTGTCACACAAATAAAACTAAAATCACATGAGTTTTGATTTGAGTACATGAGTATAAAGAGCGAGGTATCCATTTTCAACTCCATTACACCTCAACATATTTATATTAGTTCATACAAATATTTATTCTACTTTTAAAAACATTTCAAATGCAGCTCATCTTGTCTCGAATAAATTTTTGAAGCTAGTGTTTTCTCATTATTTGAAAACAAAATACAAAGTTCAACAAATAGTTCCCATGTTGCCAACTAGCCAGCCCCAGTGATACGTGACATGCGATTAATTTACCAAGAATGAAGAAGAATTGCTGAAGCAAACCAGACTCACATCAAGAAAAAGCTGAAGAAATTAGATTGAGCAAAGGCTGCCAAGAGCTCCAGGAGCAGATGGGATGCAGCCTGCATTTCTAAAAGAAGGAGCAGATGAGCTGAAACAACCATCAGCAGATATCTTTAGAAAGCATGTGAGAAGAAGGGAATTACTGATGGGCTGCAGAGAGGTGAATGCAGCACCCAGAGCACTCTGCACTCCAAGCAGCAGCACTGGGCTGGGGGCTGGAGCTGTCACAGTTTCCTGGGGCAGGGATGGACAGACTGTGATGGCAGCAGATGGGGAGGGCAGGGACTGTTTAAGGGTAATTATGAAGTGCTTGTTTAGGAAGGGGCAAGTGTTATGCCCCAGCAGGATTTGTCTGCTCTTCAGGAAAACTGCTTGTGGTGTTTTTAAACTCTGCCACTGGGGATAACTCATTAGCACATGGATGCTCAGCAGAGGAGTCCAGATTCTCACATGAATGACAGCCAGGCCCACGAACAAGCAGCCTTGGTCAAAGTGGTATCAGAGAGATGCAGACACAGACCCAGGCAAGAGAAAGCTTTAGGAAGTGTTAAGCTGTAAAAGAGGACGTAGAATGTTCATTCCAAAGAGATGCTTCACCCTCTGACATCTTTTCTCCACCACTGAAAAGATTTCCCTGATTCACTTCTGTTTCCATCTCAAGTGCTCTTTCTCACCCAGTTCACGAATTTACTGGGTCATTCTCCATTTTTTCCCCACTTCTTCTTCTCTCAGGTCTATTCTAGTGAAAGGGCAATGGGGGTAGGTTTTTCTGTCAGTTCTTTCATGATATTAAAGAAGAAAGAAGGGAATCAGCAGTCTAAGGTAAAATAAAAAAAAAATTTAAAACAAACAATCAAACAAAAGCAACCAGCAATTGGCAGTGCACATTTTAAAAGCTAAATGGATATATTAACTTACCTACAAAAAAAATTTGGAACATGAATGTAATCAGAGTTTATACAAACTCAAATTGCACGTTTTGAAGACCACACTTTTCATATCCCCTACTCAATCCAACAAGAGATATTATTTCATGGCCTAAACCAACAGTTGGTACATTGGGAAAAGATCTCTCAGGGCATCAGTTTTAAATAAATATAAAAGAGAAGCATCTTCAATGAAACATAAATATATTTTAAATCTACTTTTAAACTGATCTAACCTGGAATACAGTCGTCACTAAATACACTCACCTCATTTCTCGATCCTGTCTCACATATTTTAGCCATGCTGCAATAGTGTGCAGAGACAGATGATGCAATTTGGTGACCAGAGCAGTACAGCCTTGTTAGTGCTTTATACAACCAACCCTCAGTGAAGGGAGAACGAGCAGGCAAGAGCCAAAGAAAACTTCACTATGTCCCAAGTATAGGAAAATACTATTTACAGCCTACACTTTCTTCACTGAAGTCATTCAGAACTAAGATACAAATCTTTTGCAATTCAGTTATTTATGGTGCTTGTGGCACTGAATCTCTGAAACATCAGAGTTCCTATTGTATGATTTCTTACTGACATGGTTTTGCTTCACTGCTTTCTGGTCATCTAGGTCCTGTTCTTCTCAAATCTTTTGATGTTTATCTTCCCCATGTTGCCAGACTCACATTTCAATTTCTCCTTCCTGTCCCAGTCCTCCACAATTCTCTTCCCTCTGATTTAGCATGCAGCTCCTCTGAATCTGGGTTAGTTTCCTTCCATGCTCCCAGAAAAGAGGTCAAAGAAAAACACTCTGTTCTCAATTCCAAAGCCTGGGTTCACATCAGCTCTGAGCAAAATTTACAGCTTTGCATCTGAAGAGCTACTTTTTGAACCAGCACTGGATTTTCTTTCCAAATAGAAGTTTTTGCAGCCTCACAAGTTTCTTTTTGAAAGCAGTAATACCCAGCATTCAACCCCCGCCCAGTTCATCAGAAACTGAAAAACACGGGTATGTAAGATACATTTGTTTTCACTCAGTGTTTGGTTCACCTTTAAACTGATGCTTCAGCCTCAAAGACAAGTGTTTGTCTAATGGCAGGGTTCCTAATTAATACTTTGATCAAGGAATTCAAAGAATATTCATGCTGAAATGACAGTGCAGAGTGATCAAGGGATCTGTTAAGGCAGAGGGATGCTCTGCAGCTCCTCTCAGCATCACACAGGTAACAAAGTCAGCAGTGACACAGAGGTGATGGGTGCCTCAGACTCCCCTGTTCTCCCATGCTGTGCATTCATTCCTTCACTTGCTTTTCTCCCGCAGTCTAAATCTGTTCATGGTGACACTGCCTTTCCACTACATAGACCATCTTTTTATTCCAGGAAGCAAGCACCGAATCTCTGCTTGAGGGTGGGTATTGGTGGGAGGACAACCAATTATTTTTTTTAATTCAAAAATTTCTGTCAGATTTCATCTGAAAGGAAGCTGGAAATTTTTACAAGAGTTTTAAAAGGCTTGTCTCACCCCTTAAGCTGCTCTAGCACCTCAGGTTAAGCAGCATGGCCAGGAACATGTCAACACTCCACCTCACCAAGTAGAAAATAGGAAACTTACTACTATATGATACACCATATATAAAATTCTAATACACTATTTCTATACATTTTATGTTTCATCAGTTTCCTGAAGTTTGGTTATTCCTGTTATAGTCTGCAATGATATTTAGTGGGAGGAGATAATCAATGAGGAAAAACATTTGGACCAGTTTTACATATTCATGCATCTTATGGGGCAAGAGTATATGTAGATGTATTGATTTAAAATTATTAGTAATTTCCTTTTTCAACGTGGATATTTTTCTAATGATTTTTACAGAAAAAAGGAAAAACATTCAAGTCTGAATTTCAACTAATTCGTTTTTCACTGGAATTCTAGAAAGAAAATCTCTAATTTTCCAGCAAGCTGACCCAAGCTGACCCGAGATGAATATTTTCTTTAAAATTGTTTTTGTATTTAACTGAGTATTAATGTGAGTGCAGCCTGAGACTTTGCACAGCAGTTCATCCTTTTGCCTGATCTGCAGGTTGAACTGCAGCTATTTAGGGTGGCTTCACTTATTTTTTCTTAAATAAAGAAAATCCTATGTGCTTATCAAAAACAAAAGGGGCTTGAAATAGCTCATTTGAAGGGACAACACATTGAGTTTTACACACACTGCTTTGTGTGTTCACTGGTGCACAGAACTGGATCTGGAATGCACATTTCATAGTAAATGCTTTTAAATAGTTATTCTGAGTAATCAAGATCATTTATGAATAAATAGTATTATCTTGTGCTCACTGACATGCACAGACATCAAGAAACCCCACATTTCTGTTCACTGAAAAAATACTAAAGATATCAGTTTATTTTTAAAACTTTCAGTTAGAAATGTAAAAATATTTTTCTGGGGTCATCCAAATGCCAGATGGCAACAGAGAAGCTTTCAACTCAATTCTGAGACTGAATTAATCTCCTTAGCACAAATAGATTTGCAATTACCATAGATTAGATTGTAACAGAAAAATAATCTGACTGCACAATTTCAAGTTTTTTTACAAGGTTATTCAGCCTCAGGAGCTCCACAAGCTCTCTCCCAATTTTCAGACACTTCCATAAACCATGAGGAAACAAATTCCTACTTTAACACTGCATTTTAACACTAAGCAGTGGTAGTGACACAGACAACACTTGGTTTCCAAAAAAGGGACCCTTGAGAGATTTTACAAATGTGCTACCAATACTCTGAGACTTCAAAATTAAAATAGAGAAAGTTTAATGAGGAAAAATCTGAAATATACAGCAAGTACTATTCAAAAACAATGTGTAAGCAATTTAAATGTCTCCTTTGCCTGAATGTTTTCTCTGATAAATGTAAATACAGGTTTGATAACAGACACTGACTCCTTGCATGTGTAAAGCATTTTAGCAACACAAGCAACTGATCACTAGGTGGTGACCAAGAAAATTCAGATAAACTAACAAAAAATCTGGTGTATTTTCCAGACAATTAAGATCTGCAAAGACATTTTAGCAGGAGAACTTCTCAATTTATGTACATTGATATTGCAAATGTCCTTAGTAAATATACATTTGTCCTTAGTACATATACGTTTGTAAATCTTTGACTGAATGCAGAATACAAAACAGCATTCATACTAACAGCTTACAAATACTCAACCATGCTCAGTTTTGACTTTGGAACCAAAGTGTTAAACTATGCAACAACACTCTCACATCTACACCAATACTACATAATGCACTTCTAGCATGATACAGCCAGAAATTAATGGTTGATGAACTATCTCTGTTTAATGCTTCTTCAACTTCCTCCTTTTTTCTGCAGAAAATAATAAAGACACTGCATCTGTGGAAAATCCTGTATGATTCCAGTGCTGAGCACCCAGCAGTGTGGGGGGCTGACCCTCCCAGCAGGAAAGCATCACCCAGCCACCCACTCACTACCCCTTGCAGTAGGACTGGCACAGAATTAGAAAAGACCACGTGAAAAAAACCTTGTGGCTGGAGATAAAGATAGTTTAATAAGCAAAGGAAAGAGGAAGGATAAAGCCAAAGCAAGTGATGCTGTGTGGGAAAACCAGAAAGCCTTGATATGCACAAGTGCTGCACAGAAATAGTCAAAACACTGGTTATTATAAACCAGTTTTAGTCACAAATCCAAGATACACAGAAAACTGGCACCTTAAAATATTATCACAGTTTCACCAATTTTCAGGACGTCACAGATGGTGCATGGTTTAATTTTATATAACTTTATTCATAGCTTCAAATGATAAAGCTAGTAATCTTTCTGCTATCACTCTCAGCAATGGCAGATTTTGTAACACACTACATCAAAAAAGGTATGTATTGCAATCGATTATCTAGCTGCTTATAATACTATAAAATAGGTGAAAAGGTATTTATTGATCATATGTATTTGGCATATGTGTCGTATAAACAGATCAGGAGAAATACGGCTCGTTAGCACGTTGGTGAAGTTATAAATTATTAACTGCTAAACAGAACAGTCACCCTGCACACGTGGAGTCCAACTGCTCAAAGGTATTTACAACTCAGCAAGGAAAACAGGACATTATTATAGTCACTGTATAACCACTACACAGCTTAATCATACACAGAAGTAAAAACATCATCCCTGTCCCCACTCTTCAGCTGATTATAGTATCACCACCACGGGCCAATGCAGAAGATCAGGATCTAACTCAAGACCATTAAGCTTACTCTTGGAAATAAATAATTTCCTAGAGCAGATTTTAGAAAGTTGAGCTGCTCTGTAAGGCATAAAGTTACCATTACTGTTTCCTCCCTTTTTTCTTTATTTCCTTGAGTTACACTGACCATGACTGCCTATTTACATTTCACCCAATGAGTCAACATTAGAAAGTCCAGCTGAATTTATAACATGCAAGTGAGTGTTCAGGAATCAGAGAAGCCAAGTCTCAACAGCCCTGGATAACATTTCTGATGTGTGAATATTACTTATTCAAATTATGTGAGTTCTATGCCTACTGTCTGAGTTCGTAACACTGAAAGACATACCTGAAGCTCTAATTAGGCTTATTCTTATTATTACAAGACTTTAAATTTCATACTGTCCATTATATTCTTTATTCCAGGGATGATCTTTAGTACTATGTTACGAATGTTTCATGTTACTCTGTTACACGTGCACATTGTTTCAAAGGCAATGTTTACCTGCTAACACATCCTTATTGACACAGTCATCACTGTTTTTAATAAGATTGATTTCCATCTAATACTGCTTTACATTAATAAGCTAACCGAAACTCTATTAGCATGGACACACAAAGAATGGATTACTGTTCATCATTAAGTAACTACACGAATCTCACAACAGAAATAATAATGTAGTTGGAAATCTTTCTGCAGATGAAGACAAACAACAGCCCAACAGAATGGGCTTTTTTCCATCCAGATACCTGCTAAAAAAGATTGCTCTGCAGTACATTTTTTTTGCAAATTAAGTTAAATGCAAAGGTACAAGAAGAGCAATAATCTGTCTGTCTGTGACACAGTAGAAAAATATTATTTTCACCCGGGTTGTTTACAGGTTACAACTTTCACTTTTTGTACTAAGTGTTTGTAAATATCAGGATACACAACATCACTGCAAATCATCTCCACAGACTATCAGGCTTCTCTATAAAGACAAAAGCACTGGGAGTTTCTCACCACAAGGGACAGGGGCCTCTTCCATGAAACAACACCGATCAATCCTGATAACAGCACCTGGAACAGAGAGCAGAGTTACTGAAGAGGCATGATGGTTATACCAGTGTCATTGAAAATAGGTGAAGTTAATACACAGTCATGATATGTATTTCCAGAATGATGGAAACCAAATGTTAAAAAAAAATGCTTTCCTTTTATTCTCAATAAAAAATAAGCTGCTTTTAAATAAATTTCAATCCAGCTGCCAGATTCATTCAGTTCTGATCAAACCACAAGAAGCTGTTAAAACATTTCTTCTCTCCCAGTCCCAAATGCTATAAAAACTAAAGGAAAATAAATGTTTAGGGCAAATTTTCTTGTGCTCTCTTAGCACAATTGAAAATTAGCTAAGAAAAGAGGACTAATGACAGAACAATCAGATAATCATCCAGGAATCCAGATAAATTAGCAAAAGGGTTTTGTGCTTCGTTTCACCCACCCATTTGACCTTATGTTTGAAACAGGACCCATATATTCATTAAAACTTGGATTTAGCATACAGATACATTACTCCCTATACTACAAACCAAAAGCAAGCAGGATTCAGACCTTTATACATCTAAGCCAGTATTCAGTATTTTAAAATAACATGCAAGATACAGTTGAGATGCTATAAGCCTTACATGTAGTTAAAAATGGAGAGAGATACAAGAAGTGGAGTGAGGGATATCAACCCTGGTGTGGGAGAACATCTAGTGGAGATGAACCTTTTCATTAGAACATTCAATGACAAAAATAGTAAAGTAGAACCCAAATAAAATGCAGATAAAAGAATGCACAATGTATTTATTTGAAGAGTCCACAGTGTCATTCTTTCACCTCAGCTTGTGCAAAGAATCTGTGTAACAATAACTTTTGTACTTAGCTAGTCACCATTCCCACTCCATCCTGCTTTCCTAACATTTTTTTGGGTGTAAAAATAGCAGAGCATAACAAACAAAAATGCCTCCAGCCACTGCAGAAGTGAGGTACAGGGAACTGGGCTGGAAATAATTCAGTCCAGTGATGTTTGGTGTGAATGTGGGAGAAGTTATCTGGTTATCTTGGTTATCTGCAGCAGCTGCACTTTGGAGTGCCCAATTTCGACTCACAAAGTCTGGTCTGTGGACACTCATACTGTGAGCATGTTTCAAGCGTATTTCACAATCTGACAATATCCACAGCTGCAGCAGCTGTTGAAAGCACTATTGAGAAAGCATCTTTTGGTATTTTCTTTGGTAGCTATACCATTAAAAAAGACCCATCAAGTGCATTTCTTTAGTAAAATCTCAGTGTTAGTTTCTATGTGAAGTACAAATGCAACAGCTGAAAGATAAATGCATGGTAAAAATGAACCAAGACCAGGATATGGATATCAAAGACTGTCCAGATGATGCCTACATGCAAATGTGCATAGTTTGTATTCTACAGCATTTCCTACAGCAGAGAAGTTACACACTTCTGGATGGTGGCCAAGTGAAGGAAAAGCCGAGAATTCCATCTTTGCAGTTAATTAAATGTGCTCACACAGCTATGTTAGCTTATTATTACTGTATGATAACTTGGCTCTGGGCTGATAATCCTGTAATGTGAAACTGCACTCAGAAGGTAAAATGACAAGGTTAACTAGTTTATCTGCTCGCTGGACACCAACATGCTTCCAATTAAATAAATGGGCAGGCTGAAATTGGGAGGTTATTAAAGAAAGCCCTTCAGGAAAAGTAAGAAATTGCATTCCAAACCAGAGCATGTATTGATACATAAAATACTCATATGTAAATCAGTATTTCTCAGTCACCAAGTCATGTGGTCAGAGCTAAGATACTGTAGTGCACTACCGATGAGTAGCAAATCTTTACTTTCATTTACTGCGAATTAAACCTCCATCTCTCTTATTTGTGGCATTGCACAGGGTGCAAGAAGGGAGCTGATCTCTTTTGTTCAGCTGAACTGCAACTGTGTTTGACCTTTACAGAGCCTTGTAAGATGAAAGAGGTACATGTGTTTTGGTTTGGAAAAGGAGAGCTTCGTGGCACTCGCTGTACTGGCTCTCCAAGCAAAAGGTCAAGCACAGCCAGGCCACTTGATAAATTTACACTGATAATGGACAGGAGAACTGTGTCCCACCTGTGTCTTTAATACTGGCATTATAAGAGGTCACTTCAACAATGCTGTCACGTAATTTTCCAACCTCATTACTTCCCTGTGTCAGTCACTGATTACCCAAAAAAACTTCTTTTGCTTTGAGATGCAGCTGCTTCCAGTGCCAAGCACCTCACATTAACCCACAGCTGCACAGCTATGTAACTAGGAAAAAAAGCACACACAAATCTAACATTTAGTTAGAATACACCAAATTACTATCAAAGCAGAAATCTAGACTTCTCTTGATATTGAAGATGACCAGGGATTTAAAACCAAAACCAAACCAAACAAGCCTCCACAAACCTAAACAAACAAACAAGCAGAAAACCCCACGAAAACCCAAAACCCCAACAAACCAACACCCCAAAAGCCCCCAGCCTTAAGGGTTTGTTTTCTCTTCAGTTCATGCTTTTTATAAATACAACACTAACATTACAGTTAGTATAAACCCCACTTTATTTCTTTACAAAAGTAGCAATTATTTGAAAATTAGTATGTAATTTGCAGGCCCAAAATATCTTACAGTAGTAACTGAGAATATTCAATAGCATAACATTGCAATCCATACAGCTTTTCTTATGCTTTTCAAAAATCACTACATCACATTCTGTGCACAGGCTTTTCTTTCTTAAATAAAAAGTAAACTGGAGTTTGAAGATTTTAATAATCCCTTAACTTTGGCAATATGTTTTAATTTCACACCCTTTAGAGTACTTTCACCTACTACCTTGGACCCAATTTCCATCTGCTGAATTGTAGTGAACCTCCCTACCACATAATAATTGAAATAATAAAAACATTCAAAAAAGTAGCTTTGCCTGATTCCTCAAGGAGCGTTCCCACAGATATCTGTATCTGCTGATTATCAGAATGCTGAAGCACAGAGGGAAAGACAAGAGTACATCAGTGCTGACTTCTGCAGCATTAGAAATGCAGTAACTCAACATGCATATGAAAACTCCATTATCATTAATGCAAGTGGTGCTCATGCATGATAAATATGCATTTACTTAACTGGCACATACTGAAGCAGGACAAAACCAGAAGGTAAAATTACTTTCTAGTACAGAGACTGCAAACAAAGGGTTAGCCCTTGATAGTGTCTTTTACAGCATTTTGCACCCACAGTCTGGTGAATCCCTAGAAATTTAGAGGGCTCTGACATTGAATATGGGACAGATCACATTATGCAGCCTCTCAATGTTTGTTAAATCTGCTTTCCAAGTCTCCAACTCCAAGGGGCCAAAATGGTTCCTGTACATAATACATTCTCCAGAGTGGTTTCTTTAAACTTCTTTTCTGAACTACATAAATACTACATAAATATTTATATAAATATTAATTAAAGCCACATTAAGTATAGTGAAACACTATCAAGGTACAAAAAAAGTGTAGAAATTTTAAATTACTGACATCTATGTATTAATTTCCTTAGTAAAATGATTTTTTTTCCTTACTTCTACTTGGGATCTAAAACTGGTTTTCTAGTCTAATATAGGGGATGAATTATAGAAAACTCCAAGTTTTATTCTCTATTCTCATTCCTGCTTCCTTGCTCAGCCTGGCACAACATATATCAATTAATTTGTTTATTTTCTACCAGTTTAGAGGTTAGTCACATTTTCAGCTCGTGAATACAAGACCAGTGCTCTAATCAATGGATTCAGTGACACGAAAACAAGCATACAAGTTCTTCACAGTAATTGCAGAAATTCCTTCTCAGGTGTCATCTAAGAACTAAAATAATTTTATTTATGTTTACAGATATCTGTGTACGTGTTCCCAAAAACGTGTCTTGTGATCACAGTTAGATAACCCAGAAACCAAAGGGTCTCTTTGTACCAACACATCAGACAAACATCAGCAGGGTGGGCCAGGCAGAGCAGGCACAGCACGAGCAGGCAGATGGGGCATGAGGAGCTCAGTGGAGAGGGCAGGGCAGTAACTGGGCTGCCAAAAGGAAATCCCAGCACCCACAGCACCAATGCTTTCTGGCAGCAAAGCACAACAGCAGCTGTGTTCCTGCACGAGGGCCTGAGGCCACTGACACTTCCCAAGGCTCCTCTCCTTGGCCTACAGGGGCACAGACTGCAAGAATTATAGCAATTTCACACCTATAAGGCACACCCCCTTTTGACTGAAATTTTGATTGAAACCTGGGAGTGCGCCTTATAGTCCGGTGCGCCTTATACATTGACAAAGTTCAGAAATTTGCCAACCCGGAAGCGTGAGCCACAAGTGCCGGAGGCCAGGGCGTGCGCCACAAGAGGTGCGCCAGCCAGCACTGGGGGCAGGAGGGAGTGCCAGGGCCTGCGGCACAGGGAGGGCCTGGCGCTGCATTCAAAGGCTACACCAATCCGTGAAAAATGTTTGCAAATTGAGCACCTGCCAATAAACCCCGCGATCGCGCGATTCCGGTACTAATTCATTACTGTATTGGGCGTGGATCCTCACTGCAAAAAAAAAAGTGCCCCTTATAGTCCGGTGCGCCTTATATATGGACAAAGTACGGAAAATTGCCTGCAGCCCGGAAGTGCGCCTTATAGGCGTGAAATTACTATACTTTTGCCAACTCAAATGTTCCTGGAAGGGTGAAGTTCAAGTGTACCTCAACAAATAATACCCCCAACTGTCTTTAGGTCTAGGTGTACCTCAGAGAGTCTAAAACAATGGCAGTGTCCTGGCAGTCCAGGATAATGTTTCTGGGAAATCTACCATAGCCCTTGTAAAAGGTAGATAATTATTGAACAAAATGCAAGCATTAAATACTGTGTGAGTAATGTCACAACTATAACATACTCAGAGACTATAAAAGCGTGACGCATTACTACCAGAGCATGAAATCTTCTTATAATAACACTCTCTGCGGCATCTGCAATCCATTAGTGCCAAATACTGGTAAAGTTAAATACATACAATAGGAAAAAGAATTGTGCTGCATGGGAATTAGCTGAAACTGGTGGAACAGTCCACCAGTAATATTACTCTCCATTCCAATTCCTGGAAAAACAGAAGAATGAAAATTTCTTGGGGTGAGGGTGGTATGAATGTATTAACAAGTACCAGAAGAAGAAAAAGGTTTACATATTTCTATAGGCATACACACCCACACATGAAAGCTGTATGGACAAATACAGAGCAGTGGCTTGGTTTTGGAATGGTCTTCCAAGAAAGTCATCCTAAAAAGTGGGTGCTGATAAAAATCATACCATTATGCCACATTCAAAACACTGCAAAAATCAGTCCTGGGCTTAACAGTTTTTAAAATATTTAATATAAATACTTATTAGCAAATATGCAGAGTGACTGTTCAACATGCAGCCATCACTAGAATTCAGGGACTGCTCTCTCATTTAAAGGCTACATCCCTACAAACACAAAAAGCACAAGTGCCACCAGACTGCAACCACGAGCAAAAGATCTGGACGCTGAAAGACAAATACAAGCAAGACAACAGCAACCAGAAAACCACAATGATTTAAGCACAGTTTTGGGCTACTTTATAAAAAGACTCAGTGTTTTCCTGACTCACAAACACTACATCATAGCTTAGTCACTCTCATTTATCCACTGTGAACCCAAAACTAATCTAATTCTAATTGCCATGGAAACAGGAGCCGAGAAACAAAATCC
Organism: Sialia sialis; assembly: GCA_009812075.1. NCBI lineage: Eukaryota > Metazoa > Chordata > Aves > Passeriformes > Turdidae > Sialia > Sialia sialis. The sequence continues at coordinate 14,997,065 of VRYO01000100.1, read as the reverse complement.
CTTGGTGCCCCACAAGAACAGGACAGTAAAATTACCTACACATTGACACAGCTACCAGAATGTATTAAGAGTACAAAGTTTTGATCTTATTTTAAGCTCTAGGGTGAGCTTTTTTTTGGTTTTCTCTTTGTATTCCTATCAAATATTCTCCACACCCCTTAGAAATCTGCTCATTACACAACTATAATTTGTTTCTAGAAGGAAACAATTTGACATACAGAGAAAAACAAGCACTGATGGAGCATATATCCATCAGAATAATATATATTTCAGTTACTAAAGACTTCATGTGTCTTTACTCTTCTGAGTGGTTCAGAACTGTTATGCTCAGCTTCACTAAAATATGCAAATTGTACTGAAAGCTATGGACAGGGATTTAGATAAGATATTAAGCACAGAGCTGATATGTCAGTGACTCACAATACAGTCTTAATTCTAATCTGGTTTTTATTAAACATACAGAACACACTAATACATTATTTTCTATGCCCCATAATGTAATCCATGAGCATTAATAGGGCACACAGACATTAGCATAAGAGTATTTAAACAGAAAGGTAACTAAGCAGTTTGGAATCAATTCTCCAAGCTTTCAAATGTATTGAATTATTTGTGAACAAACCTGAAATAAACAGATGACTGAAGAGTGAGCTCAATATGTGCTGTTTCATAGGGGAAGAGTTTGAACTCAGAATAAAGTCTATTGAGATAACATAAGAAGATTTTGTGGCTCTTGGACAATTCTCTCAAATTAAAATGAAGTTCTCTGACAACCCAAGCAACTTCCCTTCTCCAGAATGACCCATGAATGAGCCTAAAGAACATAAATGCTTTGAGTGACACCAGCAGCAGCACTGCTGCAGAACCAGCTGCTGTGTTCCACAATGTCCGAAACAAAACCCAGACCAAGCAATTCTTTCGCAAAAAATTGACCGAAGAAATGTGCTGCCCATACATGGTATTTAGCATCTCTACAGTAGCTCAGATCAAGTGTGGATAGCTTATCAATTCTTGAAGCAGGAAGGGTTTACTGAGGAGCAGTCAAAAGCTTAATTAAAGTGCACTGAACCAAAGAAATCAGTGAAATTAGAAGCAGTTTGTCCAATCTGATAGATCTCTATGCAGGTATTATAAACAAGTGTCAATTCTTCTTCATCTGAATATTTATTTTCTTGGTCTTTATGTGCATTCCATACAATAGATTTACAGAGATGATTGCTAACAGGGATGAAATCTCCACACCTAAAAAGCATATTGAATTTCCTTTCCAAATCTACTGACACATTTTTAATTGTTTGTAATGAAAGAAATAATGTACTTGAAATAATTGGAAAGCAATTATGAGTCTAGAAAATAAATAGTGTTTTATTTCTTTCATAATAGTTACCCCCCTTCAAGGGCTAAAAATGTGAAAACTTTAGCTTCACTCCAGTAATGAAGGATTCCATGTTTTTCTATTATTAAGGAAAAGGTATCAGAACTTCACTTCCAGAATTTTCATTTTATGTTCCATTGTATTTAAAAAAATAAAATTATATCCATAATGTTATTGTGACAAAAGAAAAACTGATGAATTTCTTTAGACATTCTCTAATCTGTTTTCACACCAATCTTGACTTGTATCATTGACTCAGTATAGAAAATTATTCTAGAAATATTGTTTCCCAGTAGCATTAGGAAATTAGTAGTAATTTAGAAGAGCTGCTGGGCTTTTCCAATAATTATAAGAATGAAGACTGAGATTGTTTAGATAACTGAAACAAGACAATGGCTCTTTCAATTATTGATAGAATTTCTCAGGGGGTGAAAGTTGAGGTGTATTATAAAGCGATTTATGTATCAATAACAAGAGCATTTTCTTTGTCTCAAACTCAGAAGGGCTTCCAAATGCACATAAAACAATGTGCAATGCCTCTACACATCACTAGTACAGAGCAAGCTCCACTCCTCCAATTCCATAGACCTTTTGGAGCTGTATTTCAAACTGCAGTGCCACGAGGCACATGGAGAAAGATTAATCAAATAGCAATAGACCTCATCCTCTAATGAGCATCATTAGTGACTTGCCTCTAGGCCATGCTACCAGATAAAGGAAAAGGTTAAAGATGCACAGGCAGCAATGAGAGAGAGAAAGGAGCAGAGTAAATATCAAATGGTCAGATCAGATAAACACTGTCCTCAGCTTACTGACTTCTGCTCTTGGTAAAAGCCACCTACACTAATGCATTCACTCACCATCTTTTCTGAGACAACACTTCCCAGGCAGCTATCACCACTATAGACTGCTGGTCACCACATCTAAAACAGGACTTCAGAGAGAAAGGACAAATGAATTTGGGTAAACACAGGTTTAATTTAAGGATGGATAGATGCCTTCCAAACATGCCAACACACCAGGGTTCTGGACACGAATTTCATGGCAAGCTGAACCTGAGTCAGCAGTGCCCTGGCAGGCAAGTGTGTCCTGGGGGCATCAGGCACAGCAGCACCAGCTGGGCAAGGGAAAGGATTGTCCTGCTCTGCTCTGGGCTGGGGCAACCTCACCTCCAGTGCTGGGGGCAGCTCTGGGCACCAAAAAAACATTAGGCTGTTAGAGAGTGTCCAAAAGATGGCAACAAAAATGGTGAAGGGTCTCACACCAGGAGTGGCTGAAATCACTTGGTGTGTTCAGCTGGGAGAAAAAGAGACCAAGGGGAGACCTTGTCAGTCTACAACATCCCCAAGAAGGTGAGAGGAGGGGCAGGCACTGATCTCTTCACCATGGACGGGACCTGAGGAAGCAGCGTGAAGCTGAGTCAGGGGATGTTTACGTTAGTGGTTAGGGAAGTTTTTCGCCTGGAGGGTGGTTGGACACTGGAACAGGCTCCCCAGGGCAATGGTCACAGCATCAGCCTGACAGAGTTCCAGAAGTGTTTGGACAATGCTCTCAGGCACATGGTGTGATGTTAGCAGTGTCTGGACAGAGCCAGGAGTTGGACTTGTTGATCCTGATGGTCCCTTCTCAACAGCTGCCCCCCAATACCAAATCTATCTGAACCATGATGAGACAAGATCACAGAAAATACCTGCACCTGGTCCTCTCCAGCCTTAATGGAACAAAATGGAAATCCAGATGCCATCAGCAGCCACTGTACCACACTTCCCTGCTCAGAATGCTCACATGCCTGAACTCCAGACACTTAAAGCCTGTCAGCAGCAAAATGCAAAAATGAAAGCCTGCTGATACAGAGTCAAAACTGAACAAAGAACGTAATGTGTATAGAATAATTAAGAGAATTATTATAATAATCTCATTAGTTACTATTAAAGACTTAAAATACATTCTTTTAGACTTGCTGCATACAAATTGTAAGATATCTGTTTTTGACAACCCTAGAGAATAACTTATAAACATCTCCAATTGCTTGGGAAAGAAAGACCAAAGGACTTGGGCAAGTAGAAAAGTGAATCACTCCAGCATCACAAGCCAAGCATGAAGTTCTACAATGCACCCACATGAAAATGAGTTTTCAATGCCATCCTATGGAGCAATGAAAGCCATCATGCATTACAGAAGGGAAGGCACATATTGAAATTATGTGAGAGCAGGCAGGTGCTTTTCTCACACCAAGCTCTTGGGCAGCACAGTGACATGGATTTCCAGCTGAAGACTGCAGAATGACTTGGAAAAAGCATAGCTGTTTTCTAGTGAAATTTGATACGTGACACGGCCCCAAAATTCAAGCCAAACACTAGGGAAGAAGCAAAAGTACCAAAACCTCCGTAATTGAAGTCTAATTCTACTGTAGAGGCTTCTTAACCTGACAGCAGGCCATAGGTTTGGGGAGCACAAGATTTGCTCTTTTGGTAATTTTAATGCAATTGATTATTAGGTCAATAATAGTACAAATGCTGAATGAATAGAAGTATAACCTTAGTTCCAAAATCAAAGCCCAGAGCTATTTTGAGTGCAAGGAGAATGCAAAAGACAAAATCCTATAAGCATTAGAGAGCAACTAAAATGTTGTCTATTTTCTCCCCATAAGAGATTCAAAGAGATTACTGACGTATAACACTAAACTCATTTGCACAGCAAGTTGTAATTTATAATAAACGTGGCTGAAATACATGAACTCTGAAACACTGCAGATGGAAAAACATCCTGTATAATACCAGTTACAAAACCAAGCTGGATCATCAAATTGAAATGTTTTCCATATTAATTTAGGAATAGAGTGAAAATAAAACACCAATCTTCATGTGAGACCTCATCTCACACCAGACCCATTTGTCAGATCCTGGTGGTCTGCTTTCTAGGATTTTTTAATGGCCATTCAACCACAAACCTCACTCATTCTACAGAAAGCCTTTCCCCACGGAAAAAGTAAACTCAAGGAGTGCAAAGACTTCTTCCACCTCACTCTAAGGTCAGGACTTCTGATAAATATAACAGGAACTTCGTGTCAAGATTAAGAAGAAAAACATAATCTTAAAATATCAGTTTTGCATTTTTATATTACTTCTAGATCAAAACACTTAATCCTAAAAATTTGTTCCTGGGGTTTTGCAGAATAATTCATCATCAGAAACTGGTTCCTTACTGAATCAAATAATACCTGCATTGTACAGAATCACAGGGTTGTAAGAGACCTTCAATATCATTGAGTCCAACCCCTGCC
>VRYO01000100.1:14972382-14991407 GCA_009812075.1 Sialia sialis | reverse complement strand
TGAGGGCAGGATAACTGGCCTATAATCACCAGGATCCTCCTTCACACCCTTTTTATCTACAAAATATATCTCTATTGTCACCTGTGGAGGAAGTAATCCAGAAAAAGTGATTCCAGCTGCCATATGAAGCATCTTTGTTTAACAAGGATTACAGATTAATGAGCATTATGTCTGATCTTTCGATGTGGATCCACCATCATGACTAAAAATTAATTAAATGTTAATTTCATATGGTACATCCATTCACATATAGGCATTAGACAGAGCAGTATTTTATTATCTTTAAAACACCTTCTTAAATACCTCCTAAGAAATAACTATAACTTTACCTAATATTAAATGTCTAAGCTCAAATATGACTATTTTCCCACTGCATCACACAGTCAGATGTCTTAATTTAAAAAAAAATCCACAGAGTCAAAGGCAAAGAAAACTGAGTAAGCAGTACATCAAACTCAATTATATTTCAAAGACAGGGCCTCTTTGGTTTGCTCTACGTGTCTCTGATTGTCTGCAAAAAGCTCACAAAGAAGCTTTGAAATTACCATCCCAGTAAGATTCCCACACTCTCAATGTTTGTGTTACTGCAGCCTGGCTGACCACAGACTCAACAAAAGCCTAACATATTGACTTTCATAAAAGCAGCTATATCCCCACTTCAGCTGGAGATACTTTTTTTCATTAAGACAGGAAAAACTAAAAACAAGACAGAGAGACTAATACTTCCAATGATTTTATGCGCACTAACACAGCCTAAAAAGTTTTGTAACTTGTAACTTTGGTATCTAGATTCCACCTTAATTAAATAATTTTTAAAATTAAGTCTCAAAACCTGAAACAGTGGGATGGCATTCCAGAATAAGAGGTGTCACTTGTCTTTTCAAAAAACACGCTTGATTTTACTGAACTAGGCTTACAAGAGAATGGATAGTGACTTTGCACACAGTATCTGGTTTTAGAACCATTTTCTCTCTATCCCTCCATATTATCTTTCCAGAACTACCATCTGAGAAACAAAAGTTTTATTTTTAAGATGAAGAATGCAGAGAGAGCTAGACCTATTCTGGTATGGCAAGCAGCTTTCTTTTTGTACACATGGAGAAAGTTGACAGGAAAACAATTACAGCAGTGGTTGTTCTGATGCAAGCATCAAAAGCACTTAACAGAGAAACTTGGCTTTATGGCAATATCAAACAGACCAAGGACCACACTGAAGCTTGCTGAATAATAGATAGGAGAAATTCAAGTGGAGTTCACCTCAAACACCAAACTGGCAGCTAATGTGAAGAAAATCAGCCTCAGTACTTCAGAGGTGTCAATGAAGACTCTCTCAAGTTATTGCTATTGATTTGTAGGAACATAACAATCTTGCTGTGCTTCAAGGAGTCTCTGGTTAGGGGCTACATCAGATAGTGGTGACTTACCTGGGAAATATTCTCTACAGGACAACCTGTAGTAGTAATTAAACCCTATCTTGTACCACAGTATACACATCATGACTAAACATAAAGACCACAGAACTGTAGCAATCCACCACAAAATCAGCAGAACAACAATGTTTGGAGGCTGGGAAGAGTGGGACAGTTTCTTTGTTTCAGGGTTGTGTTTTCTTTTCTTGTTGTTGTGGGGTTTTTTTCTTTTTAATAGGAAAAAATATCAATGCAAGTGCCAAAGAAGCTGACAGAAAGGACAAGGGAAGAGAAAATAGTATAGCAATAAAAATAGCTCCACACACAAAGGCACTGAAAAATGTGAGTCACATTAATAGAAACTACATTATGCAAATAGTCTGCTATTCCTGTCTCATTCATCAACTTGGGAAATATAGATATTGAAAGCATCTAGAATACTACTGATTTTCATTAGACAAAATGTCAGTTAAAAGATTCAAAGCTTCCTAAATAGGATTCAATTTTCCTACTGCTTCCACAGTTTTTCCATATACAAGCACCTAAGAGATACCAGTTCAAATCAGCCTCAGCTACCTGCTAGATCAGGAATCCAGAGCTGGAACTTTCCTGCTCTTCCCACACAGACTCAGCAGCAGGTGAGTCTCAGACTCATGGACCTGCAAGAGCACCCAGCTGAGGAGCCAATGTGCACTGTGTGATCACTCAGCTCAGGTCACTGCGTGGCTACAGCTCAGACACCCTTCAGACCACACAGGCACCAGAAATGAAAAGCCTGTGCAGCCAGAACACACTGTCTTCTCTCTCCTCCTCCCTTAGCTGCTTGTTGGATCAAGCAGTTCAAAGAAGATATGAAATACCTAACTATAATACTAAAAAAAATAAAATAAAAATGTTTTCACTTCTTTTATGTTAACTTTAACAGAGGAAAAAGCAATCTTTCATATGACTGATTTTAGAGTAATTCAGTAGTCTCAACAGTATGAATCTTTTAGAGGTCTTTTTCTCTAGGGAACACAGGTGAGAACTGTGTTCTTACTGTGAGAGTAAACTCATCCACAATTACAATATTCTCTTCATAATGAAGTCAAACACCAAAACAAGGAACTTAATTAATACTTCCAGGAAAAAAGTTCTACACAAAAGAAATAATTATGTCTAAAGCTAGAAAAATTCAGAAGTGAGAAGAACTTCTGAGTTCAGGTCACTAAAATTAAGTTCATCTTCTCAAAAACTTTTGCTGACTTTATGCCAAGTTATATACAGTTACTACCACATTCCTTTCCAATCAAAAACGCAGACCTAATCTACAGAAAGGAGAGCAGAGATCCTAACAAACAGCATTGGTCAACATCATCACAGAACCAGAAAATTAGTAACTTGCCTAGTATATTTCTGAGATATTTCCCCTTTAGAACTCACCTTTATTTATATAGCACATTGTATAGTCTCCCAGGGAAATTATCTTGGTACAGGAATGAAACATAGCAACTGTAAAGCAATCTGTAAATCAGTTTTTAAAAAACCTGTCCAGCTCCTATAAAGAATCAAAATGAGTATACAGAAAATTCCAATACATGAGTCTCAAACCAGTCCATAGGTGCACATGCATAATTAGCATTTGTATTTAGTTTCTGTTAAGTGCATTTTGCAAAGCTGGCGAGTGCTAAATTGGCCTGAATATCAAGTGACTCATTCTGTAAGAACAAATAAAGGGAAGAAAAGAGGAGACAATTGCACCAGAGCATCTAAATCTGGCATATGTCAGTCTTGCTGAAACACCCTAGCAGAGTGGAACATTAGGAAATTTTAAATGTCTCAGTGCAAAATCACTTTAAAGGACCCAGCAGAAGCCACAGCAATGCACACTGCAGTGCCTTGAGTCGCAGCTGAGGAACTGAGAGCTGGAGAGTACCTGCATGGATTCAGAGCCTTGTCATCCCAAGCCAGGCTAGCATCACCAGAACCTCCCAGCTGCGGGACTGGATACAAGATGAACCCAGAAAATGAGATCAGAATATCAAAGACCAAACGAAACACACTGTTGCTGATTCTGGAGTCAAAGGGATCAGGAGAAGAGACCTGGGACACATAGAAACTGGGAATTGTAACAAATTCATTTTGATCTTGAAGGTGGCACGGACATCATCAATTAATCACAGCTTCTGCTTCACTAAATAATCCTTAAAGAAAGAGGAAGAAAGAAACTGAATAGGAAGGAATGATGAGGGCCACCAAAAACAAAAGACAATTATATCCAGCATTCAGAAATATTATAGTGCATTGGAAATCTTTTTCATTTTAGCAGCTCTCTCGATAAATAATTCTTGCAAAAAATCTTCAGTTGCTCTCTTAAAATGACATAGATTTTTTTTTCCCTGGGATAGAAAGAAATCATCCTATTCTCAGTCATTTCTGTGTTTCAGCATATAAAGGAACTTTCATCTATAAAGGAACTTTCATCTACATCTTCTCATCCCACTTCCTTCAGAATTTTCTTCCTACTCATTTTAAAACTGCTCCCAGACACTACAGATCCTTCATAACACCACACAGCATTAAGCCTTGCTTTAGACCAGTATCACACACCATAGGACCATGTACTTTTTTTCATAAGGTCATGAACAGTTGGATGCTCAATGGGTGAAGACATCACCTAAGGGAAGTCTAATGAAAATGAAGAGAAAAAAAAAGTAAGACTCAGAAAGCAAATACAAAGGAAAAAGCTGGAGAGTTGGGGTCCTTTTGCAAAGAGTAAGTTTCCTGGTTCTGGAAAGCACAAATTTTTGTCACTTAAATAAGTCATCTCACCTTTTCATGGTTCAGACTGTAAATTAAGACAGCTCTTTGCTAACTCACTGTAATGTTTCAAAATTTAGTGAACTTAGAACATCTTATACAGCATATCAGATTCTGCTTATAATATGTTGTAATAAACAAGTTGTTCTTTACTTATTAAAAATAATTTCAAAAGACACACCTTTAGAGATCCATAATTCATCCCTGTTGTAGTTACCTCAGAAGGTTCTTAACCTCTCTCCTTATATCCTTCCTATGGAAACTGCCACAGAAATTTGGTGGTGGTAGAGAGACCCTCATTCATGTTCTAATTGTTTTCATCAGCTTCTTACACTGCTAATAACTGCTTTGAAGGACACAGGACTTCTTTACCCACAACAAGTGAAAGACAAAGAGAAGCATCCTTCATTTTTTCAGTCTTTATATTACAGAAAGACCTCAAACCTAACTTGTTCCAGAATTCCAATACAGCTTCACAAGAAACAGTACTAAGAAATATTACTGATCATTTTACAGAACAGTTGCCTTAGAGCACAAAATAAACTGCAGAAGAGGCAGCAAAATTGTTACTGCTGTTCATAACAAGATGAAAAAAAGACAAAATCTGTCCTGTCTTCCCTCCAGACTGCCTATCCTACTTCCCATCTTGAGACATGGAAATCAGTGGCAGCATCAAGTGGATCATCAAGACAGGAGGTAGAGATCATTGTCAATTCTCAATGGAGTTTGTTTTTATTTTGGTAGCTTTTTGTTTATTTGATTTTAAATTCACACACACACACAAAGAGCAAAAGCAGATTACTGCTAAACAGAGAACTCTGCAGCAGGCAGCCACTGGGGAAATGGGATATGAAAAAGAAAGGGCCAGAGAAGTGAAGTCAGAAAACTGTCAGAAGTCAGAAGTCAGAAAAATCAAATTAAAAAACATCATTAAAACTAAAAGCAATACTGTAACTATTAATATAATTGCAAAAAGAAGTGTATTTTTTTTCCAGCAAGCAGCCAAAAAAGAAATAAAGTACTTGAGATATAAAACTATGATAGTGAAATTCAAAATATTCTGTTGTGTAGCTGATAATTTATCTCCTTTAAAGTTTAATATTCAACATGAAAGCTAAGCTATGTCTTTTGCAGATATATTCTGTAAACTTCTGACAATGTCTGAAGGATGAGTGAAACTACGGAGAAGCAACAGAGATGCTGCATGACAAATGCACAATTCACAGAGGAGTAATTGATGCTAAGTGATGCAGACTGCAAAACTTTCTCTTTCTTGCTCCAGCAGTTCTGCAGACCATGCTCAGTGAAACGTTGCACTGCTGCCTGCCCAATTAACATCTTATTTTATTGTCTCAGCAGAGAAAAAAAAAAATCACTGCATTGTGCTTTCAAAACACAGAAATAATCCCTTGCTACATCTCAAAATGTGACAGAAGTGAACACAGTTTGTTACTCAGGTTATTAAGTATAATAAAGGGCATTCTGAACCTTTATTTTACACATCAAAATGCAGAACCACTGCATATTCAAAGATAATAAGCTGTTTTTTAACTTTTTAGGAAGATTTTGGACCTTCCACTAACTACAGACACCATAGAGTTAGAAAACGGTTATCAAAATTAAATCCCCAAACTAATGAAGAGCAGGCTTAGTTTAGTGTTAGGTAGAAATTGTTCCTTGTGAGAGTGGTGAGGCCCTGGCACAGATTCCCAGAGAAGCTGGAAATGTTCAAGGCCGGGTTGGGTGGGGCTTGGAGCAGCCTGGGATGGTGGAAGGTGCCCCTGTCCATGGCAGGGAGGGTGGATTGAGATGAGTTTTAAGGTCCTTTCCCACCCAGGCCATTCTGTAATTCCACTGCACAGACAGTGCTCCAGAATCCATGATTCTTGCTATCCCACTGATAGCAAACTCATATAAAAAGTCATTAATTTCTTAAAAATATCTTCTTGAAACAGAAGAGAGTTAAAAGCTAGGATCTGGTACTCTGTTCCCATATCATAGTTACTCTTGTATTCACAGAAGCTCTTGTCTCCCTTCTTGACAGAAAGGTTATGAGTACTCAAAATAAAGTAATAAAATCATATGTACAATTTTTAAATTGGCAATAAGCTACCTATTTATTGTAACTCAGGGATGGGAAAATGTAATGGTGCTGGTTTCAAAATATTCAAAGAAAAATAACTTTGCCACATTCTTAAGTACTCTCTAATCTATCAACCAATTCTGTAAGTAGTAGTAGTAATAGAAAAGAAATGTGGTCTGAAAAGCTCCTTCAAATTGATTTACATCTTGGGTAAGCCAAAGAAACCCAGTCTTTTTCTACCTCAAGAATTCCAAGAGAGGTGATCAGCAAGAGAAGCCTTCTCAAATCAGTCACTTGCACCATTTTATTTTCCTCAAATATAAAACTTCTTGATTATATTTTCCCCCTGATTTCTCACCTTTTCTTACTTCTCTGCAGGCTGCAGGATGTGCTTCTAACAGTAAAGAAATCCTGAGCTCTAGGTAAACCTTCATACTGAGCATTTTAGCAAGTCAGTCTGTGCAGGACATCACACTGCTTTCCTAGAACTCACTGTCAATATTTGGAAACAAAACCCATGTTTTTTATTGTGCATTTAGGGATTCTACAGGGAGGCAATAAACTACCTTTCTGTACGCTGCTACGGCTTGTCATTTTTAAGCTATGAAATCCATCTCCACCTTACACATGCAAAGAAATCACTAACATATCAAATCTTGATATTAGTTGGAATACAGTCCTAGCCTAGGCTTTTCAAAGCAGATGAAGCAAATAAGATTCAACACTGAAAGGAAATAATAATAATAATTAGTACTTGTAAACTACTCTGAAAATTTGAATCTTCATTTTTCCTTCTCCTGAAAATGACAAACTATATACATTTATAATTTTACAATACCACTTTCCTGTCAGTAAAAGACTATCATTTGTTCTCTGTGGCACACCAAATACCTTTAAAACTAAAGCAGAAGACTTCTAACTAGAAAACTGTGGGAGTCAGCCTTACCAGTATTCCAGGTAAGGCAACCATCATTGAAGGAGAATTACATCCCACCCCAGAAAAATGTTCCCAAGAGTTATGGGATTGCCTATGTTAATACCTCATACATATTATTAAACCTTATCTCCCAGTTAATTATCAACACTCCCAATTCCTAGAATGTTCTCCCTTCCTTGTATCCCCATTGGCCCTCAGCTGATGCAGTGTTCCACCCAGCCTACCCCACTGGACCCTGCCCTCACCTCCACCATCTCTCTTGCCCCTGTTTATTCCCTGGACCTCCCTGTATCTTTGGCTTCGACCACTGGCTCCTAAAGAAACCTTGTCCCCTTGGTTATTGTATTTGGATTTTTGGGCCTTGTCCCACATTTACTTTCATTATTATTAATGTGTTTTATGTTGCTGATCATGGTCGTCGTACCGCTCTTCTTTTATTTTGCCACTTTTGCCCTGATATCTAAGAACCCTGAAAAGTATTGTCAGGGACCAACCTCGACCCTGATAGAAAACTATTAAATATTCAAAGTAATTTTCTGTTCCAGCTCAAGTCAAACATGACTTGAGTTGCATAGTGCTGACTTCCAATTTATAAATCCTTTTAGCAGTGTTATATAAACACAACAGAAAGCAATTCTCTCCAAGTATTTGTACAGTAATTCCTCTGAGGAACAATAAGAGAGAGAATAGAACCAGAAAATAAGTGCAAGTGTTAATAACTGGCAGATTTACAAACATGAAACATCCTACATACTTATTAAAAAATCATTTCAATGACAGCTATTACACCTACTACCAAAAGCAGCTCTAATGAACCACAGACTGTCAGATTATTACAGCGTGGCAAGAGGATCATGTAGGGACTAAAACAGAGAGACAAAACTGGCTGCAGCCAAAGAGGGACATGTTAAGCTTCTTCTAGCAGCACAAAGTCACAAGATTGTCCATTAGCTATCAGGAAAGCTCCTCTCATGGAAAAATTCTTCAGATCTTCATAGAAAATACCTTTCCAGGTTTTTTAAAAAAAATTGTAGTCATGACAAGTTATTCAATACTTTTTAAAGTTTCAAGGTATGAACGCAAATCAGATTTTATTTAAAAAAATGAATTTTGAGCCTTTCAACTAGGCATGGCCTATTGAAACACAGCACCACAAAGTGGCACCAAACACACCCAAATCTCCAGCTGTAAGAGTTTCTACCCCTCAAAAAGCCATGTTACGTGGGATTAGCACAGGGAGTGTGTGCAGCTTACCAAAACAGAGTGTTTTTCACAACACTTACACCCACAGGCAGTGTAGCCAGCAGGAACTGAGCTGCTGGGAAGCACCATCCACACCATCCCTGCTTCTGGAGTATGGCTTCTTTGCCAAGGTTTGTTTGGGTTCAGCGCTTGTGGGGGTTTGTTTGTGGTTTTGTTTGGTTGGTTTTTTTCAGTAAGGTGTGGGGGTTTTGTTGGCTTTTTTGTTGTTAGTTGGGGTGTATTTTGGTTGTTTTGTTACAGCCTTTAGAAGCAAGATCTAGCTTGAGTCTGATTTAAATGCCCATCCACAGCCAGGCAGCATTAGAGATGCTGTGGAAGCACACTTTCTAGTTTAGTGTTATCCAGTCTGCAAGCTCAGAGAGCTCCAGAAGATGAATCAAAGCCCAGTGTGCACAATTCATTCTGAAAGTGCACATCTGAAGCCACACAGCTCTGTACAGACATACTGAAATAACCATCCACACATGACCTGAAGCTGGGAGACACAAACAACCTAGGAACCTTCAAAAATGAAAAGCTAGTATTTCAGGAACTTACCAGATGTTTGCAAATGAGAATGCTCTAATACTGCTAAAAAGTAACAAACTCAAGAAAAGTAAAGCATTAATACTTCAGTACATAAGGGGCCCTAACCGGGGAAAACTGCAGAAAAGGACTTGAGGGTTAAGTTTAACCAGGAATCAAAATATAAATAAGAAAGGGACAGAGGAACACAGGGACACAGACAGCATCTGGGAACAAATCTGCAAGAGTGTCATACATACAGATTGCAGAGTAGCCATTCTGCTGCAATAAGCACTGGTGAAGATTCTCAGCAAGAATGCTCTGCCCACATTTTATTAGATATACCCAAATACTGTAGAGAATGTAGGTCAGAAATAAAGATGCAAAGAGATTTAGAAAACTGCTTATAAGTGAGGTTAGAAAGTTACAAAGTTCAGCATGGTTTACCCTAGCTAAAGAACAGTAGCATTTTTCCAGTAGGTTAAAAAAAACCTCAAAAAATTAACAGCAACAAAGTAATTTCCCTTGTGTCCACCACATAGGCATCAAAAACTATCAAAAGCTTAGTTTGCAAAAAAAAATTATATTCCATATTAGGATATATAAAGTTAAAATCTTGAGATTCATACTAGCACAGGAGTAGTTAAGTGCTGGAAGATGTAATAAAGGTTACACAGTTTTCTTTATTACCTACCTTTAGGAACATCTAAAACACTCAGCTGGAGATGCTGCTGTTTATGGATGGATCTCACAGCGAAAATAGAGTAGCTGAGCTGTTGAGACCCATGCCAGGTGTACATTTCTATACTTTTATAATTTCTGTAAAAAATACATTCTTCATGTTTTATTTTAGTGTGTGCATACATATAAGCACAGCATCAGAATATATTTTCAATACTAATTTATTTTCTAATTTACTTATACTAAAAATGTGCATATATTTATTGGATAGTACTGTTTATTAAGAGAACATCATAATTCTCACAGAATGCATTCTGCCAGTCCTTTGGTACATTTAGGCAGTTTTGCTTGTGTACTTACAGTGAATTGGAAGCAAGTAAGTTTTCTGTGTACTCTTCATCATCAAGTATCTCACTGAGGGATTTAGTTATTACCATGCCCTTCTTAAATCTTATATCAATGGGTACAGTTAAAACTTCTGAGACTCCCAAATTCTTTATCAAACAATTTAATGGTGAAATCAGGCCTAGGACTACAAGTTAAAACACAATTATCAATTAATCTCTAAATATAGAAAGACTATTAAAGGACCAGCTGGCATTTTGAAATTATGAAAGCCAACACTGATGAAAGCCAACACTGTTCTTTGGCACCAGCACTAGCTGATGTTGCTAAGCTACTGCTGCTGCCCAGTTAGTTACACACCATCAGGTATTAAATTCATGCAGAGCACTAGGCTTCAGGGAAAAAAAAAAAAAGAAAAAAGAAAAAAAAACCACAGCAAAACAACACACACACACAAAGCTACTCAAAATACAGCCTTACACCAGTAAAACTCGTAAGTCAAGTCTTGCCATCTGAGTCTATGAAGTGCAATACATCTTGTGTCCATGACGAAATGATATACAGAGAAAAACAATCAGCCTTTGGTGCTATTTTAGAGTCCATGTCATGTTTACTTGCCCTGTTAATTTACTTCAACCTCCTTTTGCTATAGTACAGCTGCGTTTTTTTCTATAGTGTAGGTAAGTTTTTGTTATATACCTACATTTTGATGTGTGAATTTTTATTTCTGTCAAACAAATTTCTTGGTAAGAATCAGAAGGATATTCTGCTTCTGTGGGTCAACAGGGGCAAATGGAAAAAACTGTGAGAAAGAATGACCATTTTTCTGGCAATTACATAATTGGAGCCTATGAAGATAATGTTAATTGTGAACACTGTTGAAAAATTATTTTGAGTTTCTGGCAGCTGCCTTTTCCTCATTCTATCATCACTGATCACACTTGTGATTTGCAGCTCTCAAATCCAAGCCTGCACTTACTCTTCAGCAGCCTAGCCAGCCCTGGTAGCACCATTATACTATTTAACAAACTTGGAGAAGACTCCAAATATCTTCCTAATCACAAACATCATCTCCACAGTGCTTTTCCTCAAGCTTGCTTCCATTTTTATTTAGGACATAACTTTCACACCCTTAGCAAAGCTGTGTCGTTTGGAAGTCAGCCTTTTACCTGTGTTGGTGCAGGAGGAGAGAATTCTATTGGTAGAAGACAATTTTGACAACTAAATAATCCAGTGCTTCTCGCCACACACTGTAAGCACTAACTTTATGACTGTGATGTTTCTTCCCTTCCTCATGCAAATTAAGTAGGAGGAACACTATTAAGATCTATTACAAATTTAATGCTTTCTGGTTTAGTTTCTTTTTGTTGGGTTTAGTTTTGGTTGTTTTCCTATGGTGAAGGCATAACTAGCTGTAAAATTACACATTATATTTAACTCTCAGTCAAGAATCAATTGGATTCTGCAAACTTTCCTCTGAGCAACACTTTCTACGAAGGAGCTAAATGAGAGAGAGCAGCGGAAGACATCACAAGTCTACAGAACATGACAGAAAGCCAGGAGGTGTTTAATTTACTGATGGTAGCTGCATTCAAGCACAAAGGTTATCGAGCTGGGAGCCAAGGCAATCTGACAAAAGCACCAGGGCACAGCTCCCAGCCGCTCAGTACCGGAATTGGAGACCCTCACTTCCACAGACAGAAAGGTTACTGTCAAAACTGTCATATTATTACCTCATCAAGCAAAAGAATTTTCTGGCTCTCACTTTTTTTTCCCTCCTAAATAATTATTCTCCATTTTGTAGGAAAACAAACAAACAAACAATCAAACCTCTACAGGCAGTACATCCTTGAAAGACCAGCTGTCAGCTCACCCTGTTCTAGTTTGTTTGAACACCATATTAAGAAATCCCCACAATATTTATCAAAAAAACAGACCAACAACAAAAAGGAAATATCTGTGCAGAATTTCCATTTGTATTTAAGAAGGTTACTTCTTGATGTTTGCTATTCCACAGCATAACAAACAGGGAACCTATACCTAAACTAATGCTACCATTACAATCTTAGATTTCTAGGAAATATCCCTTGCATTGTCTACTGGCACATTCCTTAAAGCCTTGCTACAGACCACTGGGTCAGCAAAATGACAGAATTCATTGTCCCTGCAACATGCTCTAGTTATTTCTTCTAAACAGGTTAAGATATAAAAGTTTTAATTTCTCAGGCAAAGAAGTGCAAGAACTATTCATCACTATTATGTTTATTAGAATTCCCTCAGCATGTTTGTACAACCCTGTTATCCAATGGTAGGGAAAATTTAGAGCTTACTAAAGTAACAGATCATCACTTGTCAGATGTGGGAACACAGAGGGAACGGAGAACACATTTCTAAAAAAGTAATTTGAGGATTGAGGAGGTGTGAATCTTGTCTGAGAACACACTATTTGCTTATTCTCATCTTCCCACTCCTCAGGCATTTGAAGTGGCAACTGGGGAAGCCAACATTTCTCCCAGTTAAATGACCAAGGCATTCTTTAACAGACACCAAATACCTTGATTTTTTATACATTTTATTGCCTTACACTGAAGTTAGTGCCCGCTTCTGAGAAATCCAGTAAACCCTACCCCAACTTCAACTTTGCTAACTAAAATAGTTACATGAAGTATCTTTTCCCATGCTAGAGAAACCACCTTCCCTAATACACAAGCTTACTTTTTCTTTCTCAAGCTATTCACCAACAATTTAATTAGAAAAGAATGGAATTCTTTTTTGCAGATCTGTTTGCAAAATTACAATTTTTCATCTTCTTCAGAATGATCTCCTCAGAAAGTTTTTTTACTTAATCCAAAGTATCATTTTTATGTATTGGTACCATTAAACCTCTCATTTCCACAAGAGTCTACTGATTAATATAATCACTGTGCCTTATTGTTAATCCACAGGCTTCTTGTGCGCTTCTAACCAATATAATTACAATGACTGTTGAATTTTCTGCTTTCAGAAAACAGAACACTGTGCCTCAGATTATTTTTAAGTACAAGCTTTTCACATCCTCTTCACCTTCGGCACGTTCTGTGGTCTGTGCCACGAGTCAGAACTCCACATCCATCAGCTTTGTTTCGTGCTGCTGAGCTGCCAGTGAGGCAGGGTTTAAGATAACTCAGAGCCCGTCTCTGGCTGCTCCTACAGGGAGCAGGGGCTGGCTGGACACAGCCAGGTGAAGCTGCACAGCTGGGCACAGCTGGGCACTCCTGAGCTGTTCCCTTCCACTCTAAATTTGGAACTTACTGACTGAAACAGATCACGGTTTCAATGCTGCATTCTGTAATGTTTTACCCAAAACCAAAAGAACTGCAAAAAAGCTGCTCCTAACACTGGTCTCATTCACCTTCTGAAACTCTACACAAGATTTACATCAGTAACAGCTGAAGTGTCTAAAACACTGATTCCTGAGGCACTTAGGCTGGAGAGGAAGGCGGTCAAAAGGAGGTCTAACGTTTTTGATATTATATGGTTAACAGACAGACACAAGGCACCAGAAGTATTTTTAGACCTTTCTGAATCAGGGAAATATTGTTTAAAACATTGCTCTATTTGTAAATGATCTAGTTCTCAAGAACTTGGGCTATAGCTCATTACTAGAACAGTCAATTTGGCATTAGATTATTTTTCTTGATTAAGCCAAATACAGTACATGCAAGGAAATATATTGTTTTGAGACTCCCATATAGTTCCTAAATACAATATACCTAACTATAGACAAAAAAATCTAATTGTTTTTTGTTTTCCAGGAGCTCTAAATGTTATTACATAGAATTACTTTCCCACAGGCAAAATTCTTCACAGACGTGTCTTGTTTAATTGCTGTTATATAAATCAAATTGTTGATAAAGGGAAAAAATCTTCAGAATCCCAAAAAAACCTACAAAAATTAATAAAAATTTCTTGTTGCAGAAATAGTAACTGTAACTCCCAAACTGACTCCTTTTTTACCCCTTATTTCTTATCTTCTCTAATTTTTCAAAATAGGTTAATTAACAAGATAATTACTCCTATAGTTAGGAAGCAAAACAGCTGATTGAGGCAAAACCTCAAGCTAACCTCAAACAATTCATACTGGAAGGCAAGTTTTTAAACTGTCAGAACATGAGGAGGAACTATCAAGTGGAAGGACATTACAATTTCCCTACTGATGAATTCTAGTCCCAGAAGCAAAAAGGGCATTGCTGCAGGGAAGGTACAAGGTCAAAAAGGTAGAAAATGGTTTTGCTTCCTTCTGCTTTCCTGCCTATCACTTTAAGTTCACAAACCAATAATGGATATGATTGAATTCTTCAGACAATCCTCACCTAGGACTGACAGATATTGGCACTGGGGACCACTTTTCCTAATAGCTGGTTTGGTATTTGGTCTTTCAGACTTGATTCAGGTTAGTGAAGGCAGGTGAGCACATGGTCCCCGGTGGACACTAAATGCCACCAGATATTGGTCTGATATTGGTTATCCTTATTATCCCTACAACATTTTATTGTTTGTACTGTCATTATTGCTTTTACAGTAAAGGTTCTTCTCCACTGAAAAGGCAAATATTATATACCAAGAGAAATGAGTCTGTCAAACCACAGTGTGAGTATTTGAAAAGCTCAAAGGAAAATCTGCACTGAAGACTTAAACTACTTAGGTAAGAAAAAAAATATTTACTGAATCAACATGATCTTCAAAAACAGATAGCAATGTTTTAGTATTGTTGCTACTTTCTGTAATGATATTTTGAAAGATCTTACATATGGTCTGACTGTGAAGCTTCATTCCAAATTTCATAAAGAATGAAGGAAAAATTTTAAGGGAGGAAAATAATTCTAAATTACTTTAAATTCCTCAGGCCCAGAACAATATACATCAAACAAGAAAAAACAGGACAAGAGGTGTACCTGTTAGGAACTCCTTAAAAAAGCTAATGTCTCCTCTTGTACCAGAACAAATGTGAAGAACTGGTTATGTGAAGGACTTAAGTCTATACATTCAATCTGACTCCTACCACCATAACATTATTTCTGTCCTTCTGAAAGGACACCATTGCTGGTTTATGCATAAAAGGCCACGTGGACAAGTTGTTAACATCTTACCCAAAGTGTGCAGTGTTATCAGGCAAAGTGCACCTGCTACCACATCTGTCTTCCCTCACCATCCTGTGGTTCCATGCAGCAGGTTCTGTGGTGGGAGATGCAAAGATGCACCAGTGCAATCATGTGGTGCAGCTGTAAGGGAGTGCTGCAGCTACAGACACAGTGACAATGTGTCTCAAGGGCATGAGCCATTATCCTACATGTGCTCTTCTTCCTTCCTCATCCCCCCAACTACAGGGGTGCTTTGTGGCTTGTTTTGTTACGGTTTTCATGTGAATTTGAGCATGAAAGTTATTTGTAACACTCTGATGTATCTAAAAAAAATCTTCACTCCCTAAGTCAATGTATTTCAAGTATCCTTTATAACCAAATATTTGTGACAAACTCAGAAATATTCTTTTTTGATGCTCCATTTTGCTCTTTACGTGTAATGAAAATTTATTTCACATTAAAACTCTACTGTGTTTAAAACCACTACAAAATGAAAACTTGAATCTAGCACTTCTTGAATTAACATTGCTTTTTGAAAAGCAATTTTCAAGGCAAAAAGACTACAACAGCATCCATTTGGTTTATTCTTATTTGCAATAGACAATGAACTTTCAGATACAAATCATGTCAGTATAGGCAAGCAAGAGGAAGATCATCTGTTCATCTAAAAATCCCATACTTTCATTAGGAGCTTTCTAAATGCATTTTCTACTTTCAGCTCATAAACATAAAAACTGAAACTCGTCACAAGAATGTGTAAGTGGTCTTACACCCCCTCTAGAAAATTTCTGTTTAAGTGGGAGCATGTAAAGAGTCAAGTCTATAGTTTGATAATCTGACCTGAGTCACATAAACAGGAGTCTTTGCACTGGAGAGTGTAATTTATATTTTTTTTTAGACATATATTTCACAAGTTTTCAGAAGGTTTTGTATTTAGCCTCCAGAAAGATCAAATTTGTTTGAACTACAGGTACTTTCAAGATATGACAAAACCACTTTCTAGCAATGTTATTCTCAGAATGACATAGCAGAGTCACACAGTCACAGCACCATCAAAGTTCTTGATGATTGTTTACAGACTCAAAACTTGAAAACCTCTTATTTTGGTAGCATTAGTCAACAGATATTTTCACTGCTATAACAAAGGAAAACTTGAGCTTAACTGTTCTGATAGAACCACACTCACTGCATAATAGTGAGACAATGACTTGTTTTTATTATCGATAAATTATGTCGTCCCTTGGCTCTTTACATTGAATGCTCAATACTTGTTTTGTTCCTTTTTTTTTTAACTAGAGATTAATCTTAATTTCGTTAGCAGACTAAAAAAAAGTCACAAATCTGAAAAATAACTGCAAACACAATTTTTCACACAGATGAAAAAATGTTTCTTCTCTGCAGAGAGCGAATACAAAAGTGACAGCATAAAGCTACGTGTTTATTCTCTCAGTGCCTCTGGATTAAGTGTTCAGTTTAAAACCACCTGGTTTTATCTCACCTGGCACTGAAGGCTTATCTAAAATCTTCAGATTAAGCCATGATCTTTTCTGCTAAAACAGTAGCAAAAAAAACCAAAAACAAAAACAAGCTCATAAGAACATTATATCCCACACATGAAAATAATTGTGCTGAGATTGACTCCTACAAAGAGAAAGAAATAAAAAATCTGCATAGTTATCAGTGAGGACATTATTTGCTGGTTCTGCAGAACAGAAATTGCTCATGATGACAGTTTCTAGAAAGGAGGAAAGTTCATATTCAAAACTGAAAGCAAGTTTGCTAAGTAGAGTAACTCCTCCTTTGTAAATCAGACCCAAAAGTTTAAAATTGTGCTTCTGTTTCAACATCTAGGTTTAAATTAAGCTGTTATAAAGAACAGAAATCCAAGAGTTAAATTCAGTTTGCCTCCTTTAAGCAAAAAATACATATTCCTCAAACTGCTTACATTTTCTCATTTTTATGGGAATGTGAAAATAATAAAACAAATCAATTCTAAACTTTTTAGAATATTGTGGAAAATATTCCTTTGTGTTTTTTAAAATCACAATCTAACAGAAAACAGTGTTTCATTATAAGGAATGCAGAATTAATTCAAAGAAGTATATCTCATTTACTGCAAATTAGCTCTAAAGTACTCCACCTACTCAAAGCCCTTAAAAGTAACACACCAAGCACTGGCATCTGCTCTTCAGAGTTGGCTATTTTAGTCTGCAGACCTGCATCCAATTACCAATGTAGATGTAACCAGGACAGAGGAAAATTCTGCCCAGCACAAAACATTTCTTGCAATTTGTAGGAAGTTCACATCCTCTAAACAATACAGGAGCTTTCAGATTGGCCTTACAGGTTTTACCTGAATTGCTAAAGAGCAAATAGAACTTGAGCAAATCCGTTTGCAAAAGAATCTGGTTTTGAGAGCACCCACTCCATGCATTCAATGGCTGAGTGACTTTCAGACAGGTTCTAGTGTGGCCCAGATAGCTCATTCCTCCCAGCACTCAGATCCCATTTACTGTGTTCTTACAGCTCATCTTTGGCTTCATTCAGTCTCTCGGAAGTCAAGTCTGTGTGCTCTGAGATCGCTCCCTGGGGCGCAGGAACAGGGAATGGGAGCACACACACGGTCAGAACCACAACATTGATGTGGACACATCCACAGACCACCAATGATAACAATGATAAAATATACTGGGCACACGACTGAAGTTTCAAACAGCACAAGCAAGAAATTTCATGGGAATTCTCAACATAGTGTCCTTATAAGCAGATTGTAGCCTCTGCCTATGGGGCAGACACAGTGATTCGGTGACTTTGGCAAAGACAGAAGGCTAAGCTTTAGGGCATTTTCATCTTAAAATGTTGCCTGCATGTAAGTTAGGATGCCCTGAATGTATAAATATTCCTCAATTACAGACTTCCCTACATTTGTCACATTTGCATAACACTCCTTTAAAGCAATATGGTTGCTCCCAAAGAGATGAGGTAATGACCACACCACCTGCTTCTAGAAGAGCAGCTTTCTCTAAATACACCACTGAAATCATTATACTCCTGTAAGTTACATATTTTCACGCAGTTCACACCTTACAGAGTCCTATTATCTGTTCTGCCCTTGGATCTCAGAAGGCACAGGAGTGAGTACAAAAATGAATTGTGAAAGAATAGCTAATTAAGCATGATAATTCACAACTCATTCCTTTAGTAAGTCACAACATACAACTAAAATGAAGGTTTAATAAGTTCAGCAGCTGCAAATAACTGGATTATTGACCTCAGAAATTCCCACTGCCACCAAGTAGTACTTGTGGAAACTCTGTCTGAGTTTCTCAGTAGACTTTACCTGCTCCTCACAGCTAGTTCTTATAAGTTCCTGGGCAGTATTTGCTGTCTTTTACAACAAATGCTCCTCCATTTGCAGCATTAAAAAAAATGGCTAGAAAGGACAACTAGCATCCAGGAAAAATATCTCATTCCTAAAGAGACTGAGATGTTGGAGTGTATAAAACAGAAGCCTCTCTGAGTCCCTCAGAGAGAAAAAAAAGAATGCAGGGATTGAATTAAAGCCTTTAGAGAAATTAAAATATATTAAGCCACAAGTAAGTGGGAATATACTTTAAGTGCCTTAAGAGAGTAAAAAGCTCTAAAGCTCAGTTTAAAGTTCCGTAACTTAGCTCCAGACATAATGAAAACATGGCAGAACACTACTTGCATTTCTAGATAAAACAGGTAAAACCATTTACATGGATAGAACTATGTGTGTACATTTTTGTGTAAGAACTGACACTACTTTTGTACCTTAGAATTAAGTTCTGATAGGTATAGGAAGAATGTTTTAGAATTGTGTTTTTAGCTCATTGGATGATTTATGAATAAAATTCCCTTGT